>JAAWXA010000004.1:45729828-45787372 GCA_038090715.1 Florisuga fusca | reverse complement strand
ATCAGCCACCTGTATAAGTCTACCTGTTCCCAGCTCCCAGACATATCTCCATGCACAGGTGCTAATGTACTTCGCTTCCTCCTTGTCCCAAATTCAGACTCCTCTGAATTTACAAAATGTCTTTTGAATGTGAAGATTTTAATGTGCTTCCTGTGTTATCTTGTACTATAAGTCAGAAGAGATTTTGTGATTAGCAAGATATACCTGGTGGTGTCAAACTTCTGCTGAGTTTTGAGTGATCTTTAAGTGGCATGAATACTTTGCACTGTAAAAATACTCCACATGAAGAGCAATTAGATCTTACATTCACTGACCTTAGAAAGTAATTGCTAAGAAAACTGAAACAAAATACTGTAGTCTTTGCTTTATTTAAACTGAATAGAAATTGTTTCATTCTTTTAAGAAAAAAAAAAGTTAATTTTCCTACCTGGATATTCCACCACCTGGAGTAGTGGTTATGGTCCTTATTCTCTGCCATGGACAAGGAGCAGAAAGAAGTATTTGCCTCCTTTCTCCTGCTCCCTCCCCAGACAGTGCTGCTTGCCTGGAGATGTTTTAGAGTGTGTGGAGTCACCCCAGAGATCATGCCCATAGGAGTTGTGTAGGGACTATCCCCATATGAAAAACTCACTTTTTGACATGGTTTTGAGATTCATTGGTTTTAGGAAAGTAATCTTTTTTTTTATCTCCTCCATTTTTTTTTGTTCTCCTCTTTGGGACAAAATCAGAAGTTGAAATGTTGGGATCTTCTGTTGGACAGGGATTTTAAGAGCACTTGTATTTGTACTGTGTACTCATAAATGCTGAAGGAGTTTATAAACAAACTGGAGTAAAGTTTTGAGGATCAGACACAAACTTGACTGACAAGATTAATGGACTATTCTTTGTAACAAAATAGAAGGTGCAAAACCAGAAAACAGCAACAATTTAAACAGTTCTGTGTGTTGTATTGGATACCTTAAAAGTATTGTAGGCCAGAATTAAGAGCAGAAGTGTCCTGGCAAAGTGTTAATCTGACAGGTTGATTAATGTATTTGATATGTTTGAAGAAGACCAGAATGTTGGAATAGCAGTTTTGAGGAGAAATAGAAGCAGGTTGGGCACACCAGAACAGGCTGAAATCCAGCACCAAATGAGGTGTACTACTTCCTATACATTTTATAATAAAGACTTGTATAGGAAAAAGCCAGGTATATTCA
Organism: Florisuga fusca; assembly: GCA_038090715.1. Lineage (NCBI taxonomy): Eukaryota > Metazoa > Chordata > Aves > Apodiformes > Trochilidae > Florisuga > Florisuga fusca. Next base: position 45,786,173 of record JAAWXA010000004.1, on the reverse strand, counting down.
ATGCACAGAACATAATCTGATGCTGGATATGGTCTTTCAGAAAAATTGGACTCTGTAAAGGATTTTAAACGTGTGTTTAGCTTTTTAGACAACTCTTTAAGTCTTTTTGAGCTTAATGGAGCCTTATAATATGTTTACTTTGAAGGAAATATTTCACTACTTTCCAGCAAGGAAGGGGAGGCCACTTTTAAAATCTGACTTTGGAAGAAGTAGTATGAAACAGTATTTTGAAGATATCCAAATAAGGATATGTGACAAAAATGTATTGGCTGTATTGAACCTTGAGGACTGAGAATAGGTCAGTCCTGCCATATTTTGGCAAATTACACTGTGTGTTGCTTTACTAAGAAACAGAAATAGTTTCCTAAATATTATAGGAAATATTTTGTTCACATTTTGCTGTGGGTTTGCTTATCTATCAAATACTTTGATGACTTCCAGGATTCCCAGCCAGTGAAATAATGGGACGAGTAGGTAACTACTGTATTTACAGCCAGAGCCAACCAGGCCTCCATTCGCTGACCCCCCAGCCCCACTATGGGACAGGGAGCAGAAAATCCACCTCAAGGCTCATCAGTTGAGACAAGGACAGGGAGGTTTTCATTCCCCAGTTACAGTAATGGGCAAAAACCAGACAGATTAAACTTGGGAAGGAAAAAAAAAACCTAATTTAATCTACAAGGACAAAGAGAAACTTGGACAGGTCTTAATACTTTCCACCCTCCTTCCTTCTCTTCATGCCCAGATCCCTTCCCTGCCGCCTCCCCCTCAGGGCACAGGGAGGGGCAGGGGGGTTTCAGGGTCAGTTCCCCACACGGTGTTTCTGCCGCTCCTTCCTCCTCAGGGGAGGACTCCTCATAGCCTTCCCCCACTCCAACGTGGGTTACTTCTCACGGGAGAGAGTCCTGTAATCAGAACTGGATGTGCTAATCAAATAGATTTTTTGGTTTTTATTTAAATCCTATAGAGAAAGACAATGTTATCTTTCAGTTTCACTCATAAACAGGATGGGAGTTTAGAAAACTCCTATAAATGTAAGTGAGGCATAAATTTTCATGCTTAAAAAAACATTCCAGCCCCTCCCCAAGCCCCAACAACAAAAATGCAAGTCAAGACAAGTCAACATTAATTCAACCTTCTTCTTACAAACAGGAGAAGTTCTCACAACCAGACAGAAAAAATGTCCATGCTGTACTCTTATTCTTAATGGTAACTATCAAGAGAAGAGGGGCTTAACAAAGAAAGTTTAACTTTGTGCAAATGTAAAGCTTTGAATAAAGCTTGACTTTTTATCCTGAAACTATTAATCAAGCTTGGACTTGAAGAAAATTCATGATTACAGCTGAATTATTTCCATGTGTATAAATCATGTCTAATCCCATTTCACTCTGCACCTGTCACTTCAGGTTGCATTCTGGAGTAAATGCAAACTTGTGAGTCCAGGTTAGTCAGTGGTGTGCACTTCAACCAAAGAAACAAGCTTTATTACTGATGTATGACTAGATTTGTGCATTTGATCAACAAATAGTTGATCTGTTTTTATCTACAAGATCTAAATTAAAAGGTTGCTACATAATGAGTTACTATCTCATTGGTATAAAANTTCTTGAAAGATAGGGAGTGATACAGAGAAGGAATTTTTCTTTGGAGTAGCCCAAGTCAAGTCATACTGCCTGTGACAGTATGACATACAGATTTTTACAAGACAACAAGTTGATTGTTTGGACTGGAGGGAACTCAGGGAAAAATCATTTAGCCCGTAGGTGTAATTGTTTTGGCTAGTGTTCCTTGTTGTTCCAAAGAATTGGTTCTACCTGCTGGTGTATAGATGTGACTTTCTAAAAAAGTCTTTATCCAAGACTGCAAGTAATTGCCATGATGATGGACACCTCAAAACCAAAAAGATTCACATGTCGATTAAAAAATATCTCAGAATGATGGTGAAGCCCAGCTGGCAGAACAAGAGAAGTAAAAGTGTCTACAAAACATTTATGAGATTTTGTGGTAAAAGTTACTTGCTACAGGACATTCTGCTTGTCAGTCCACAACCACAGAGCAATGAGATATGCAAGCTTTCCACATGGTTGATAAAACCATATCCTGAAATCAATGTCCATAGTAGTATTTATACCCATAAAAGGTAATTTTGATACAACAGACGTTATAGAAAGGAGATGCCTCATTTCTGTACTTGTGAAGTTTTGGCTGAGAAATGTAGGTCTTTAATTGAGGGCAATATAAACCCATGCAATTACTTTTTTGTTCTGATACTATTACCAGAAAGGACAACTAGATTTGCCTTTGGCCACTGCTGAGGTCTTAAAGCCATGTATCTTGAATTAATTAATTCTGTCCATGCTGTCTACTGGGGCAGAGTGATGGTAGGAACAAAATTTGTGCCCTGTGCTTCAGAATGAGGTTGACTTCTGGGCCTCACTCAACTGGGAACTTTTGTTGAAGCTCTTGGGACGAAGAGCTAACCTTGGGCCATAATGTCCAGATTATTATAAAGGATGTAATGAGTGACCAAAATTACAGACTAGAACTGAGCAGATGTTTTCTCGGTATCTGGAAGGCTGACTTTTCAGTATTTTATTTCATTTTTTTGTTTTAGTAGTAGTAATTTACAGATTGAAGTCACCATTTTTGGCTGAGGGAACCTTCATAATCCCTAGGGAAGCCTGTAAAAGTAAGGTGGGACTGATACAAGTGGAAAAAGCTTTTCTCATGGGGGTCTTTAATGCTTAAGCTAGGGAAAAACTTGTCTTGGAGCCTGACACAGTTTTCAGTAATTTGCAGAGCATCTCTGCTGCTTCCACCTCACTTGGGTGGAATAGATCTACAGAGGGACTGGTGAGTGTGCCTGTCTTCACTGATAGAAAATAAGAAATGAGACAAAAGAGAACAAGGCTGTGAATTACCTGGTCCTTAATTGGAGACTGAAATGAAGCCAGCAGAATTATTTTTTTTAATTGGTTGGACTCAAGGAAGTGGTACCCAATAATAATGTAAAATAGGTGCCTGAAATGTGGAAAACTAAGAACAAGCCTGATTTACAGGGTATGAACCTAAATTTACAGCTTGTCATTTTAGGAAAAAAAATAGAAAGTTAAACAAGAAACTGGAAATAGATTTAGCTATAGTGTCAAGATCTTTGTCCTCTGAGATCTGCTTCTGTATCACGGAATAATGAAGAAAGAGAAATTTGTAAGAAAGGTAATTGAATCAGGTAAGCCATTAGTTTTTTACAAACTTGAAAATGTGCTAAATAAGCTGAAAAACATTGAGTGATACTGAAGGTAGGCAAAAGTGACCTGCCTTAGAGAGAGCAGAAAAATGACATATTGACAAAAAAAAAAAGAAACAATTTAAGCAATCTGCACTCACTTTCAAATGGCCAGATTGTACTTCCTAAATAATTGCTGAGGGATTTGGCTCTGTTTGATTTAATTGGTAACGTGTGTTGAAGTTAGAGCTGAATGAACTATTTACAGCAAATAATTTATTTAATCACTGTCATCCTCTTTTCTGCTCATGAATTAACTTCGAAAAGGTTTTTTCCCCACTAATTTGCTTTCTTTTTTTTTTTTTTTTTTTCTTTTTCCTCTCTGGAAGGTTATGGTTATACAAGGAGGATTTTTACTGTGGGACTCAAGAAACCTGAATGTTCTTTTTTAGTGTGCTTTTGACTGAGGGGAAAATAACCCATTTTCTATGGGTTATTTGCTACATTTGCTGAAAATGTGAGTAGTGCAGCGGCTTTTCCTTTTTATTCATAGAATTTTAGGCCAGAAGGGACTATTAGATCATCTAATCTAATCTTTTTTATGATGCAGATATAGTAGGAATTCATGTAATATCTCTCATACTGAGTCCAATAATTTGTGCTTAACTAAAGCAGATTGGAACTTTATTTTAAATCTTTGGTAGACAAATGGCTAAGAAGTGCTTTCTGAAAGGGTTATTATCCTATTTTCCTCCAGAATCCTGTGTAACTATTCAATGATCTTTATGTTTGTCATGCAGGATTTTTTGCATTCGCTTATGTGGTGTCTGAATCTTTTGACAGTGGGGACGACATGAGAGGATTCATGGCCATGTAGAGCATCCTTTGACAAAACTTTCTATCTGTTTACCCAGAGGTAGAATTCCCAAAAAGAAATTATAAAAAAAAAAACAACAACAAAATTACTATCTGAGCTAAGCAAAAAAACAACCTTACTTGTGTAGGTGAAAGAGACCTGGGGGTCCTGGTAGACAAGACGATGACCATGAGCCAGCAATGTGCCCTTGTGGCCAAGAAGGCCAATGGCATCCTGGGGTGCATTAGAAAGGGTGTGGTTAGTAGGTCAAGAGAGGTTCTCCTCCCCCTCTATTCTGCATTGGTGAGGCCGCACCTGGAGTATTGTGTCCAGTTCTGGGCCCCTCAGTTCCAGAAGGACAGGGAAGTGCTTGAAAGAGTCCAGCGCAGAGCTACTAAGATGATTAAGGGAGTGGAACATCTCCCTTATGAGGAAAGGCTGAGGGAGCTGGGTCTCTTTAGTTTGGAGAAAAGGAGACTGAGGGGTGACCTCATCAATGTTTTCAAATATGTAAGGGGTGAGTGTCAGGGAGATGGAGTTAAGCTTTTCCCAGTGGTGACCAGCGATAGGACAAGGGGTAATGGGTATAAATTGGAGCATAGGAGGTTCAAGTTGAATATTCGAAAAAATTTTTTTACTGTAAGGGTGACAGAGCCCTGGAACAGGCTGCCCAGGGGGGTTGTGGAGTCTCCTTCACTGGAGACATTCAAAACCCGCCTGGACATGTTCCTATGTGATGTACTCTAGGTGGCCCTGCTCTGGCAGGGGGGGTTGGACTAGATGATCTTTCAAGGTCCCTTCCAACCCCTAGGATTCTATGATTCTATGATTCTAATGCTCTCAAAGCAAATTCTTTTAGTCAAATTAAGGCTTGTGAATTCTCCTTTCAGTATTTTCCCAGTCCTAGCCAATAAAAATACTGTTAAATGTAAATTGTGACAGTAATTTTTTAAAATTTTGAATAAGCCTTGTTACTCAGAAGTCAGGAGAAGCACATTTGTCACACGGTATTAAGATGAAAAATGTAGTGAGATGCTGTTTTCTGCTGTTTTTACACGGAGTCTGATGGGGCATAATAAGGCAGCAAAATATGCTTTTGGCAAAATCTGATGGTAGTCTTGGTACTTTTTTTTTTTTCTTTTTGTGTGAAGTGGAAATATTTTTTGTAGCTTGGATAATGCATTGGAAAATCTGTTCCCTACAATAGATCAAAATAAGACATGTCTCCTTCCTCTAAATGGTCTGCCTGGTTCGATCTCCTGGGAAAACCCCCTCAAGTTCATATTATGAGCTGTCTCCATGCTGCAGCAACATTGCTGTACACAGGAAGCTGTCCTTGAAAATAATATAAAACTTATTGAATGGTCAGATGGTCCTGAGCAGTTTGGTTGTCGCCGTTTGACAGGTGGCCAGGCAGTAACTCAGTCACCACAACTGAACTTTCTTAGCTGGCTGCTTGTGAGCTCTGTGCCCACTTCTCAAGTGGTGGTTTCAGCCTGCAACTTTTGCTCCTCTTCTGGAGTGGGCAGTGGCCAGTGTGAGGGTAGTTACCACAGCTCATCTGTCATGTCCCATGTGCCTGACTGTGTGTGGCCATATAGACTAAACCCTAAAATACCCCACGATTTCTGAGTGCAGTTCTAATCATACCACTCACTGCCTTATTCAGCTGAAGTGCCTTCACATGTAAACATCACTGCAGCCTCCACTGGTCTTATCCTTGACACATGCTTTTTGAGAGGTGGCAGTGTAATTGACCTGATCTTGCAGGTTGAATTCAATGCATGAAGTGATTGTATACGAGCTCTGAAAACCAAATTGGGTCCCTACATTCCCTTTGTTCCTCTCAGCTCAAAGAGTAGAGGTTTAGCAAGTAAGATTTCTATGAGAGCATGGTGTGTAAATACATTTGGAAATGTCCTTCTTATAGTTGAGTTCATCTTACCTATCTCTAGCAATTAAAAAATGAACAAAGTATCTCTCCTTTGCTAGTAGAGGACAATCTAACTGCTTTAGGATCTAGTGAGGGCTTGTCTCGTGCCCAGACTGCTGGAGGGGTCAGGTTTTCTTCACTGACTTTTAAGTGGAACTAAATTAATAGATTTGATTACACACCTGACTTTTAGACTGCTAAAATAAGTGACATGAATGTCAAACCAAATGATTTGCCTCAGTATGGCTGGGATAAAGCAGCTGCACCTGATGCATTAACAAGTAGCCATACTTTGTCCATCTCAGCTAAAGGAATGATCTCATACCAATCTTTCCTAAGCAAGCAGAAAGGTCTGTGGTGTACTGGAATGTCAGTAAAAAGGTGCTTTTGAATTCTCAAGAACTGGCCTTTTGTAGGTGTTCTTGAACACTGTGCTGAATCGTCAAGTTTTAGGGGCACGGCATTGTACAGTGCTGGAATAAGGGACACCTACCTTATCATATCTACATTATTGTGATGTATCAATGTAATTTATTGTAAGGAAGTTGAAATATAGTCTGCTGTATGTGCATGGGACAAGGGATTGCTTGAGGCATCAGGTTACTTTGTCCTTTGGTAAATCAAGTGCATTACACAGCCAAAGGAAGCTAGTGAGGATGATTACCCTGAGTTTGGCAACTGTCTCTGTATTGCTCTGAATGGATGTGCCATACTCTGAATGGATACTTCATATGGTCTGTGACACTTCAATTTTTTTTTGTGATCTTTGCTGTTAGAAGATCTACATCTCTGGGGGAGTGGTAGGGAGACACTACATACCTCCAGGTGAGGTGCTTTCAGGTGAAGAACTGTACGATAATTTATGGAACATAGTCCTTGTAATTTTTTATACTGCTCAAATGTTCCAGATGATTATAGTCTCCAGATCTGCAGTTAACTTATTATCCTGATCAGAAATTTAATTGCTCTCACTTGTCATGTTCTGTGTGTGCTTTTGGCAGAACGACAGCACTTTCCATCACTGTTTCTTCATCCACTGAGTGATACAAAATATGCCTTTAAAATCAGAGGAGAATATATTAATGGGGTTATGTTGCCTGATAAAGTGCTTTGTTGCTCTTTTCTGATCTGATGGTAGTACAAAGTGCACTTTAAATATTTAATATTGTTCTTAGAACAAACTGTGAATTTTAAAGTTGCAATTTTAAACCTGAGCTGAAAGTAAGTTTAATCAGTGTTCATATCCCAGATATATTTTGGTATTTTTTCTTCCTTTTGTGATTCAGAAGAGATTTATAGTTTATAACAAACTCATTGAAGAGAGAAAGATAATGTGTTTTCTGCCATGGAAAGAAGAAGGAGTATTACTTTACTAGGATTTTTATTTTCCATACAGTAAATTGTCTTTTCTAAGCAGGAACCAAATTCAACTCTAGGCAGTTACAATCTAAGCATGCCAAAGCAGAAGAAAAAAGAACCCACCAAAACAACAACAACCAAACAAACCAGGAAATCCAGAATGTATGAACCTCTAATATCACGGGGTTTTGAAACTGCTGAGAAATTTAAATTTCCTCTTTTAGTAAGCTAAGCTGTTTTAACTGGCAAGACTGAGTGTATGAAAAGTTATGCTCATTGTGTTATTGAATAGAAGTGAGTGATGCTGCTGATAATTTGTGGTTTTGTTTCTGAGGCAGATGAACCATATGTTTTGCATTAAATACTTTTCATCCGGTAGTGAAAGTTATTGTAAATGTTTGTGTAAACAACAACAAAACCATACCGCAGAAAGCGAGATGGAGAGAGGATTTATTGTAGAGTCTATTAAGCAACAACAGTGTGGAATGACTAGAGGAGCTTTTAGACATGAGAGCCTTAAAACAGGAGGTTGGATAAATTATTTTAATTATAGGTGAAGTAAAGATAGGAAGACATATATATTAAAAATATCTATAATGCATAGTATTATATTTCGTAAGTACAAGAATCTTCAGCTATATATGTATAGTTCTATAGTTTTAAAAAGAGTAGGTATCATTCTGCAATGTGTTTGAAAAATAAGCCTTCAAATTGGGATTTCCAAATGGCAGTTTTCCTGCTTAGCATGTGAAGGAATTAAGCTCCAAGTTCAAATGTGGAAATATTCTTACTTCCTTCTTTGAGAACCTGATAGAATATTTTTTCCTTCAGGCAAAAGAATTTTTGCTTGCCTTTCAATTATCCAGAGACACCCCATCTGATGTAGCTTTTAATAAGTTGGGGCAAGTAACAGGAATTCTGTGGCTGTGTCAGCTCTCTATCTCCTGGCTGGATATCTGTATCCTCTGTCTCTTGACAGGCCCAGTTAACCTCAACCTACCCTAAGTGTACCACTCCTGGCACCCAGCCCGGGTATCCCAAAACAAACTGGGGATATCTGCTGTGTTGCATGACACAGAATCTTGAAATAGTCCACAAAATCAAATCACACTTTAAGTATTGTGAATATTTGCATTGAAATAGGCTTTCTGATTTGTCTTTTTAAAAGTTCACTGACTCACACCATCCAAAAGCAGGAGATGAATCTTTTTTTTTTTTTTTTTTAATCATAATCTTCTCCATTAACTTTAATTGTGCTATCGTAGAAAAACATACTTTAAATTAATTTTAAATTATATAAGAACTGTAAGTCACAAGAGGAAAATGAATTCATACAACTGGGAAGGTGCTAAAGTTCTCAGGTAATTTTCCAGAGCAGTATTAGGCCCTGGAATCTTTTTCTCTGTAAGGTATTTCAACATGGATGCACTCTGAATCAATTAAAAAATTTACAGCCTGGGTGGTGGCTTTTTATCTCTGCTTATAATTTGCCCAGACACAGTACTTCACTGCTGCTTTTCAAGCCTCAGTTATCCCTTCTTTTTTAAACATTTCCCCTTTTATCTAGGAAAGCAATAACTAGGATAGAGATAGAATAGCTTACTGTGGTACAACCTGCTCACCCCTTCACCTGTATTTTTGAACTCCTTTGGGTAATTTGATCCCTTCTGACACTTCTTGATACCTAAATTGTTTTTCCACAGTGTAATACTCCTTTGTGACTGGCAAAGAGATCTGTTGCTGTCATCATAGATTTTCTCCAGCTGTTTCTCCTGTTGGTACTTTTCGGCTCAATCCTCTGACTTTTGCTGGTTTTCATTTCTTTGTGCAACTCCTTTTTTCCCTAGAGAATCTTCTCTCTCTCTGGTTACACACCATTTTTCTTCCCTACGTTGCCTATCTTTGTCTTCTTCCCAGATTTACTTGAAATTCCCCTTCCCTTTTCAAAACTCTTAAGACTTTTCCACATTGCTATCCTGAAACGATAACATGGCATAATTTGGTACACATGCTTTCTAAATCCCTCTTCTGACTGCACAAAGCCTTCAATGCAGAGCTTCTTAGTGGTTTTCCAATTTCTATTTTCTCAAACTAGATTTTTTAATATTAATGTGTGCATTGGAAAAATCTATCTCTCAGTGGACACTTTTGACTCATATACTTGTTTTTTAAATTCTTAAGATGGGAAATAAGAGGGGATGTTTCTTCCTGTTAGAGCCTTTTTACTGAATTTGGATTTTTCAGGGTTCTTCATTAGATGATCAATTTCACCATGCTCTGCCAAATTTCTAGGGAAAGTTTAGGCTGAAATTGTACAACTACAGGATTTCTGTGACTATACAGAGTGGTTTTATATGTTTTGGGTTTTTTTTCTTTGTTAAGAAGAGATTTCTTGTATTTTTTTATGGAAGAAGGCTTTACTTCATGAACTCAAGAATTTAAGCCTCTGTTCCAACAACAAGCAAATGAAAGGGACTACAAAAGTAACTGTAAAAGTACCTTTCTTCTGCTTTTAGTCCAAGTTTAGGCTTTTAAAGCAACCCAGTTCAACTATATTTTTGACTGAGTTCCAGACAGAAGATATCTGAGTAGAGAGGAAAATAACTTTGTGTTAAGTTGATGAGAGTATGTACTCAGACTCTTGGATCCAAAGCAGTCTAAACTGTGTTCATCTGTGTTGTTTCTGGGGAATCATTATTATATTAATCCTTGCTGGAGCTTGTGTTTTGTAATACAAGGGAAATAAAAACATCCTGCAAACTGTGAGCTGTTTATTATTAACTACATGTTTTCTATCAATGTTGCAGCTAAAAGCATATGCTTTGGGGAGAACATTGGAAGGAATTAGCTGAAATGAAGTGGAGTATTTTGTTTTTCAAAAGTTATAATGAATACTGTCAATTTCTGGAAGAAAAATTGAAATAATCTTCTGGGAAATGAAGCTGAACAAAAGCATTCAAGGTTTGCACATCACGCCTTGCTCTAACAATATAAGTTGGTTTGAGGTCATCTCTAAGAAGGAAGGCAAATCTTGCTGGAATGAAGTAACTGGTTGGGATACAATAGTATATTACAAATATTTAGGAATTTGGATTTAGACTTTAAAGGGCACTTCAGGATCTCGAATGTAATTCCTATTATTTTCCTGGACTTAATCTTTGTAGTTTTAGCTCCTTTTCCCTACCAGATCTGAACATGGAGTTTTACAGTACCAGAACAGGAAAAGAAAAGAACTCTTTTCCAAGAGCATAAAATGTCTTACCACTTCTACAATTTCTATCCACAGGGAAAAGTGAGGTCTAGCAGCACAGCATTCCCCTAGGTGGAGTAACAATTACATATAGACCCTGTGGCATTTACACCTACTACTTGCTGATTTTTTTGAAATTGGCACTTCTTTTTAATTTTGTTTGTTTGTTTGTTTGTTTACATTGATCTTATTTAATGCAAAGTATTCTGCAAGCATAGTTAGTGGAGTTCTGCCTCTTATGCTGCTCTTTTCTCTGGTTAAATTAAAACTAGAAGGGAGATAAGTGCCAAAAGAATAGTATATCTGCAATCATAGCTCTATGACTTGAACTTATGGAGTATATTAAGCTAAAGGGATAAGTTCATTATATACTTAACATTTAGACCTGCCAACTGCAAAATAAATGTAAGCAGGATACAGACATCAATGCTATGTCCATTGGTTTGCTCTGAGGAAGAAGAATCAGGACTGAGAGGACAACTTATCTTGTTTCTGTTCTGTTATGGTTTCTTTAAGATACACTATCACTCTGTGTTTCTTTGTCTTCACTGAACTTTCTGTATAAGCATTAACCTGCCTAGGGCAAATCAGTTCCTCACTGTTTGTACAGGATTTAGAGCTGTGATGTCCTGAAGTCATTTGGAGCACAAAGAAAACTGAAGTTTTGATTACTTAACTTCAGAAATCTTAGAAAAGCCAGTTACTGTCTAGATTCCTTCTGTAGGCAGAGGGAGGGTGAGGCATCTCCACCATACAATCTATGACAAGGAATTTAGACACCTATCTTGACCCAGGGCAAATTTTAACCAAGATGTTGATGGCTTCAGCCAACTGTAAAGGGTATACAGATTATGGTGAAGCCACTCTCTCCTTCCCTTAATGCAAATTATAGTTCCATTTCCAAATTTAGAAATCTCAAGCCCTCTCTCTTCTGCTTCCTGTATTCTTCAAAATGCTGAAATGTACCTGACATCTTAAGACAGTACAACATTTGATTTCTAAATTGAAATTATAATTTTTTTTTTTAATTGCTTTTTTTATTTCTCTGGTAGCTTTTTGTCCTTTCTGCTATTCAGAGGGACCTAGACAGACTGGAGAGATGGGCAGGGAGAAATTTAATGAACTACAATGAGGGCAAGTGTGAAGTCTTGCATCTGGGGAAGAACAACCCCAGGTACCAGTATAGGTTGGGGACTGAGTTGTCAGTGAGCAGCACAGGGCAAAGGGACATGGGGGTGCTGGTGGATGGAAGGATGACCACAAGCCAGCAATGTGCCCTTCTGGCCAAGAAGGCCAATGGCATCCTGGGGTGCACTAGAAGGGGGGTGGTTAGAGGGTTGAGAGAGGTTCTCCTCCCTCTCTACTCTGCCCTGGTGGGGCCACATCTGGAATATTGTGCCCAGTTCTGGGCCCCTCAGTTCCAGAAGGACAGGGAACTGCTTGAAAGAGTCCAGCACAGAGTGGCCAAGATGATGGAGTGGAACATCTCCCTTATGAGGAAAGGCTGAGGGAACTGGGGCTCTTCAGCTTGGAGAAGAGGAGAATGAGGGGGAACCTCATCATTATTTATAAATATATAAGGGGGTGAGTGCCCGGATAGGTGGGCTTTACAAAGAACTGTTACAGTACTGCTTGTCTTTCTGTGTTTGTCTCTTGGAAGAACTGTTTCTTGCTAAAGATCAGCTGCTGCAGATTCTCAAATGGCTTTGCTATTAGAAGTTCTGAGGTGACAGAAAGCCACAGGAAAAGAAAGACTTGTTATATGAAATACGATTTCATATAAAAAGTAATACATAATAAAGATGGTATTCCTGTGGAGCTTTGAAAGAACATTGATTATCCACTGCAGAGTACTTCACATGACATGAAAAAATAGCGAAGATGTTGATAAGGAAGAAAGAAGAACAAAACTGGAAGGGAGAATTGTGAATGTTCAAAGAGGCTTTGTGTTTAACCTCTTGTCCATTCTCCCACTGAGGGAATAGGAATGGCTTCATTTTTCCTCAGTCATCCTCCAGGGAGGTTTCTAACCTTGGCTATGTGCTACTGATGAGAACTCTTTAACTTCCCTTGGCAGTTGGTTCATTTGTCTAACTCCGCTTCTTGCAGTGTGAAACTTCACTCAGTAACTGTGTTTGACCTAGATTTCCCCTGATGCTGCTTAAGTTCATTACTTCCTCTTCTGTCCTCATTAATTAAGGGGAATAATTGAATCGTGTTCTCTTTATAATGTCACTTTAAGTACTTGAAGATAGCTCTCTCTGTCTCCCCAATTTTCTCCATGACACACAAATACGAAGACAAAAGGGAAATATTTTTCAAGCTGAATGATGTCAAGAAAGTAGAGCAACTCTTCAAGGAGAAGGGGGATAAACCATGTAAAACAGTGTAGTAATTGAGATCAGGAGGGGCCTGCGAGACAGCTTTTTCTCTGATGCTCTCTGGCTACAATCAGATTGCTGTACACTGTTCTCATTGCTGCAAGATGCAGGCTACTTGATCTCCAGTTAGTCCTAGATGCAGTTGTTTCCATTTAGCCAGATAAAGAACTCTCTCCTTTGATTTCTTAGGTAATCTGGATGAGGGAGGGTTGGTTTATTTGCGCATAGTTTTAAATATATCTCAAGTTTAATCAAATTGCTTGGAAGAGTGTGTGTGTAATTTTAGGTTTCTCACTTCCAGCTTCTGTTGAAACTGAACGTAGCTCTCAGTCTTTTCAAACCTAGCGATCTATCATTTTTCATTTCCTTTATGTTTTCAAGGTTATCTCTGACAGAAAAATGGACAGAAACTTTTAAAAATTATAAATGAAAGCTGTGATTATCTTTCATGCGTATATAATTCCTAGAAATAGGGATGCCCACAACTGCCTACGTACCCTCATGAATTCACAATGGGACATAGGTCTGATCGTCACATGATCATGCAGTGATATGGTATCTGTCAAAATCATGAAAAAAATGCCACATGCTGTTTTTTAGATAGGTAGTATCAAGAGCACAGATGCACCCTGTGTATATTTTCAACATTTCTGCGAGTGGAATAAAAAAATATTTCTAACTACAGGGAATATTTAGACTAGAGACATAAGGATGTTTATATTGTCATTATCATAAATGGTGTGATTGTTCCAGTTACCTAAGTAGAGGAAATATTATCATGTTATTCCAGAGTGTGATCTGGCACTGTCTCAGTGTTTTATCACCTCAAAGCTATCATTAGTGGGTAATCATTTTAGGAAATTATTCTGCTGCTCATTTATATAGCCTGGTAGCACTTTTGTTGATTTTCCATAGCCTTTTTATTAGTGATATCCTTCAGTGATGGAATATGGTGGATGCTGTGAAGGAAATATTTCAATGCATTTTGGTGACAGAAAGAGGCCAGTGACTTTGTTGGGTTATTTTTGTTTGCTTGTTTGTTTTTTCCTCCTAACAGTTCAAATACTGTGAGACCTGTTTCTATATTTCTTTTAAAGCTGTTTCTCATCCTTGTCCCTGAGGCGTAATATATTTAATGCTTTGATGATTTGGTGAGAGCTAGAATTTTGTTGTCTGAGCAGTCATCTTGAGCAATAGCATGGGATACTTTTCAAATTTTGAGAGCCTCAAAGCATTTAAATAAAATGGGACAAAGCTCAGTTATTGTTCTCTATCATAAGCTGAGAGTTTATCCACAATCCTCTGATTTCCATGCTTACAGCATATGCAGTGGATCAGAATTAGAAAGGTCAGATCTTGTAAGACGTAGAGCTAGAAGTCTGGTCTCAAACTAGTTGCAGAACTTACTATCTCACCTAACTTCTTGTGCTAACTGCTGGTATTACCTCGTGAGCAGATGAAAACTTATTGATATGGACATATGAAATTCCTTCACAGAAGAAGCAGCAGTCCAGGCCAGTGCTTTGGCCTGAGAGCCATAACTGAGTTTCTATGATTTGATGAGTTACTGTGGGCTAGTGGAAAGTAACAAGTTTAACTGCACTAGGTGTATTTTAAGTACATTTGGCACAAGTAGGAGTACTCAACACGGGGACATACTGAGGCTCAGATTACATGCTTTGATTCTAGAAAACTTAATCACTTCATGCTTATTAGAAGTCTGCAATCAGAATTTCAGGAGCAGAAAACAGGTATTTTGCTCCATCCTTTGCTTCTATTAGGCTGTCTCTGAGCTGTGGTAACTAACTCTGTGTGCAGCAGGGTGAAGTTCCCAAACATACCACTTTGTTCTAGACAACAAGCCTAAGCTAATTCTACTGCACTTTAAAAGTATGGTTGCCTCCTTGTATGCATAGATTGAACAGGAGGTCAGGCAAGGACAGATTAACTAATGATATAATGATTTATAATATATATGATAGTATGATATGATATAATGAAATAATAATGATTTTTGTGTGTGTGGTCCTGTGTCCAAGAGTAAGTTCTACTTACAGACTGCAGTAGTTGAGTTCTGTATGTTTTTTGCAAGTTACCCTGCCCCCTCAAGCACAATGAACTCCTGAAAAAAATCTGACAATCTGAGTGATGCTGACATAATCACCTATGTAGATATATATATCTGTCCAGTAAAATCAATATTCACCCTCACAGGAAGTGTGTTTCAAAGGGCTGGCCTATATAATGTTTCTGTATTGGTTAAATTTTAGTCCACTCTTGAAGACATCAAAGACCAGCCAAAAAAACCCCTAATAACAAGAATTCACTTAGTTACAACAGCTGGCACTCTTTTGTTTCCAAGTGTATCTAAAGAAGGTACCATGAAGCAATCTATGTGGCTAATTAGCTGGCCTGTCAGCCTGTCCAAAATATCAGCCCCTCATATGTCCTATTGCCTGGGCTGATGGTGCCACAGTTGATCACGAGTTCACCAAGGAAAATTCATTGCTATAAAATCATGCTGTGCACCTCCCATGATGTCTCCCCATCCTCAAGATGCAGAGGTTGCAGTCATGTGGGAGCCCTCCACAGTGTCACGAGCTTCTTACTCTGTTCATATCTTTTTACCATGTGTGTTTTTGTTTTGTCCTACCACTGTAGGCAGTACTGATGACAAGTGCATTTTCATAGATGTTTTGGGTGTCTCCTCTGCATTTCAACAACTCTGGAACAGTTTTGTACCTGAGGCTTGTCAAAGGAATTGAAGTCTGACATTCATCTTCAGGCAGTTCTGCTGTAGAATTGATGCCACATTATAAATACAGAAAAAAGCTATTTGTTTTTTCTTTTTTCCATGAGGGTTTTCTTGTATACACTGACTCCTGAGTGTGGGTTTTCCAGTGATGACTAGGGGAAATTTAGGAGGTCTTCTAATAGGCTGAAATAATTTGTCTCAATTTCTTGTCTTAAGCTTTGGCTTAAACTTTTGGTTTTTGTTTGTTTGTTCGTTTTGGGCGGTTTTGGGTTTGGTGTTTTGGTTTTGTTTTTTTTTTCTGTTTAGGCTCTGATCCCTGAAGGGTCAGCAAGAAATGTCAGTTCTGTAGTTTCTGATGCAACCTTTTATAACCCACTGTTTTCCCGCCTTCCAAATTTTGGACCAAATGGCTTGGTATGTTAGGCTTGATCTTTTCCTGGTTTGGCTATATTGTACCTTCTCTGAGTAACTGTAGCAAACTCACTAGACTTTTTAACTTTGTAGGTTTGGCTTTAGAGAAACTTATATTGTACATCATTTTACATGTCTGATGCCTTCCGTCATTTGGAATTACTGTCTGCTGCTCTACTTCAAAGAACCAAGCAGTGGAAAAGGTTAGACATAGACTTCTGAAACTCTGAAACATCAATCTGAAAGCTCTGAAACTGCTTTCACCTATGCACACAGGGTGCACCTCACAGGATGGGGTCCAGTTGGGTCACAACATCTGGAGGAAGGCCTAGTTGTAGTAAGTCTGGAGTGAAGCCAAACAGCTGTTGGATACGGTAGCCAGAGTTCTGTTGTGGTTCAGACCACTGGCCAGTCACTTGATTTAAGTGAATCAAAAAATGTTTGAGCAGTATTTCCGTGGCTAAACTCATGAAGGTAGAAATGACTATTGGCTGCAGCCCACTAAATGGTAGAAAGAGGGAGCAAATGGATTACACTCCCCCCTTGACTTTGGATTTAGCTCATTCCAAATAAGAATAGTGAGACTGAGCCATATTACGTGGGTTAGTTGAATTTCAGCCATACCAAGTTTAGGGATTATATTAATTACATGCTCTCTAAATTGTTTCTTTCTAACATCCTCCTTATCGTTGCAATTTCCACTTTATATTTTAATTTAGGTTTTGTTACTGATCCTTTGCCTGGAGGCTTGTTGCCTCTGCTGCTCTTATACTGCTACAGTACAGGATGACAAATTCATCTGCTAAAATGATTTATTGCCCCAGCTCACCAGGCAGTAACAGTGATCACTGAACAGACTTGTCAATTTGTTGCACATATATCTTTATGGTCTGAAACAGGTGCTGTGGAATAGGAAGTAATGGAAGTGCATTTGTGGTTGCAAAAAGAAAAAAACTCAAGGGACAAGGTGCAAGACAAATGAGTAGACAAAGGCAGAGAAGGAAAAAGAAAGAAAAAAAGGTTAAATTTTCTTGTGTTATGAGACATACAAACTAGTGGGATGAACTTAATTGCCAGTCCATAAATTGCTGTTCCTGTCACTGTGTTTCTACTTGCTGTTCGCATTAGTTGTGCTTTCCTTGTGGACTGTGGGAAAGGAGGAGGGAAAAAAAGAGACTACACAGGAGTAATTTCTGTGAAGGGCCTTGAGATCTGGACATTTTCCTTTCCCTTGGAGTTCTCTGCTCTTCCCCACTAAGCTTATCTCTTCTACGGTGACAATGGAAGCATCATCAGACTTGGTTTGCACTGGTTTTCAAATGGAGAGTGAAAAACTAAAGCTAATGCATAATTTGACTTTACATTCTCAATCATGGTGCGATACCAATGTCCAAAGCACAATGTCCTCTGACTGCTTGATAAATATGTTTCATTATTTTTGTCATCCATTCTGTGACCCTTGATCAAGCGTTTCTTTCCTGATTCTTGTGCCCCCCTACTCTCCTGACAAAGTAGATGCTTTTAGTTCTTGAGGTTCGCTGTGGGAAATAAACTTGTGTCCTTTGTCATTTTGGTGGAATTAAGAGGAAGGTGGTCAGCTTTTTTTGGTTCAAATTTGCCTTTATGCTTTTCTTTTGTATTCTTTCTCCATTTATGTTTCTCTGGCCCAGGTTTTATTGAATTAAGTGCTTGAAAATGTATTTTTAATTAAATTCTAAACAATTTCTGAGACAGAAGAATGTTTCTTGCAAAAACCTTTGTCACAGGCTGCTTTGTACTAGAAATGATAAATAACCATTGGAAATATGTTCAGCTATCTCTGAGAAGTCAGCTTGGACAAATCTGTTGGAAAGCAGTTTGATGCTACCTAACACTGCGGTGGAATTGATCTTTTTTTTCTCTTTTTTTAGAAGTAAATCTATATAGAAGCAAAACAAGACACCATAGCATCATCTTCCAAATTAGCTAACTGAATACAAATTAATGTATTTGTTTCTCCAGATGGATACTTCATACATTAAATCAGTGGCCTAGTGTTTTAATGTTGAGTTTCAGGGGGTACTGAGTATCAACAGCTGGGCACCAAGTTCAACAAGAATCGTGTTCAGGATCTCTGTAAAAAAGATCATTATTTCTTCACTCTGATTTCAACTGATGTCAAACAAAAGGAAGCATTTCAAAAAAATGAGTGTTACTGAAGTAGGTGTGAAAAGAGTAAATGGCCTAGAACTGCCCTTATAAGCACATATGTTTGTATGTATGGTTACTGCCTTTTTTGTTTTTGACAAAAAGGTACCATGCAGGATCTTCTGTCTCTTCTACAATCACTCGTGTTAAATGAGAAATACTTTTCAGGGAGATTTTTCCTTTCTTGGCTAAACCTGGTATATTTGCAGATGTATACACTAGCTCTTAAAGAATTAAATTTATAAACAAAGTACAAACACATATGCAATTTGTCCAGCCTGCAGGCAAGGCAGTTGTCAGCTAAAAGCTCTTCAAATCTCCTGCAGTGAAAATGTTTTTTATATAGATTTATTTCTTTTCCCCCCCTTTTTTTTTTTTCTTCCTTAACAGAGGTTAAAGAGAACGAATGATAGCACTGTGCCTTCACAAGTATTTTGGTGAGTGCAACAGTGTTCACACAGTATACTAACCTCTTTCTTTTTTTACCCTGCACACACAATTATGAGATAAAGTTTGAGCTACATTTCTTGAAGGCATTATTTCTCAAAACTAGGAAGATAAGATAGCCAAGGACAGTAAAAGAGAAGGGAGTGTAAGACTTACAAGGGGAAATTAAAGCCTTGTGGAATACAGACGAGAGGAAACTCGTGTTTCCCATTCTTCTCCCCAGTTAGTCGAGGCAGAATTTGAAAAGAAAAGTAATTTGCATTCAGCCCTGCACAGTAACAGCAGACAGATCATTCATGTTAGTATTTAATCATCAACATGATATGGTCTTTAATTACATGATCACATACTGGCCTTCCCTGTGGATTCTGCCTTCTTCAGTGCACCGAAGAGTTGTGCACACTGAAAGAAGAGAAATTCAATAGTTGGTTTTTTTTTTTCCCTTTTTCTATTCAACGTGCAGACTCAAGCCTGATTCACTGCATGCTGTGCAAAGACTGTTCTCACAAAGACATTATTTAATTTTCCCTTAGGCTTTTTCTAGTCATCTCCTTCTACGGGCACTGTACAAACATTGTTTTAGTGTTACCGAGAATTTTTTGAGGTGTTTGGGCTCAGCTCTATTAGAGTAATGAGGGACTTGGATGCATAGGTATGAAGCTGGGTTCAATCACTCATTTTTGGATGCTCTCCTCGAGACACATAGGGCCTGTATTTTCTGGGTGCTTAGCACTGGAGGGTATTTTTGTCTGTTCAAAGTCCAACTTCTTGTGATTTCAGTTACAGCTTTAATTACTCACAGCTGCAAGTCAGAATGAAGGGGCTCTAGTCTGGGCCCCTCAAAATGAAGGTGCAATTTTTGAGTGTAATTTTTGACCATTAGTAAAACTCTGTGTTAGAGGGTCTTGCTTTGTATCTTGAAGAGATCCCTTGGTAGCAATAGGGATGGCATGCAATTCTCCAGGCAGTATCCAGCCTGGATAAATAAGACTGTTGTAGGAAAAGAACATCATCAAGGCTGCTTCTTCCTATAAAATGCAGACAAATTATATCATACTTAAATTAATCATGTCCTTTCTCAAAACTAAATTACACTATGACTTTTAGAAAGTTGCTGCAGAATGTCAGTGTTTGGGTCATTGCTTACCTTCTGTTTCTGATTTCCAGTCTGAATTTATTTGAGGCCAAATGTACTTATATGTCTACTTGTTCTAATATTGTTCTTTAGATTCAGCTCTTTTCCTCTTTGTGTTTACCTTTGTATTTACAGAAGGTAATTATATTTCCTCTTAACCTTTATTCTGCTGAATTCACGGAAGCCTCTGCCTTATATGGTCTCTTTAAAAAAAAAAACAAACGCCAAACTACTCTTTCCTTATGTGTATAGTGGCCCTTTTTCTGTGTTTATTTCTGATTCAATTAAATACTGTTGATGCTAATCTTTATACAGAATTTAAGATGGGGTATTAGTGCTGCCACACAATGTAGATATTCACCTTTTTCAAGGGCTAGATGCTTTTGGCTAATCCAGAGGACATCCTGTGATAGATTAAGAAAACTAAATCTTTATTTTTCCCTTGGGTCAGCCCTCTGCTTTCAGAGAAATGTGTTAGTTATCTTTGTGTGCATATTAATGATTCTTCAGTGGGTGTAAATTTATGATTTGCCAGTGCAGGTTCTGGAGGTAGTGCAGATTTCCCTTCCTTGTTCTTTCTGTCATCCTCTCATATTCAACTCCTTCTACCTTGAGAAAATAGTAAAGATTGAAGTACAGAGAGTGTAAGACCTCATGATCTTTATTATTGTGATATATGATTAATTTTGCCTTGGATTTTGCTGTCTCCTATTACAAATATATATTGTTTGGTATAGTAAGAAAAGCGCTTACTTTTTTTACTTCTTGAGGCAGAAGTAGCTAATGGTAGCTGTAGGTTAGGACTCAGAGGTGTGGATCCTGGTCTGCAATAGACCTTTGGGTAACCTTTAGGTAATCCTTAGCCTCTCTGTGTGTTCATTCTTAATCTATAGGATCAGAGTAATAGCACCTTGTTTAAAAACAAATACTTTAAAAATTCTGAGATACTCAGTTATTGCGAAGTTATAAAACATGTGAAAATATAAATATCTACTTAGCCTGATTTTTCCAGTATCCTGTCCATATCAGTAGCAGCCTAGGGGTTATGTTCAGGAAAGGGCAAGAGAATAGGGCAAACATGTAGGTCTCTTCCTCAAACCCCACACTTTTCTCCTGCTCTACTCCCTTTCTGCTCTCTAGGCAGAGAATAAAGTATCCTACCTTAGCATCTCTGCCTTTATGTTTTCCAAATTATATTATTGTACCTAAGATTTTTTAAATGATTTGTTAAAGAGCCACAATTAATCTAATGCTTATTATTGCTATTAATTATTTTTAATTTCATTATTTTTGATAGGAAAGAGAGAGCAAGAAGAATCCCCTTAAGAACCTTGGGAACCACGTTCCTTAGTTCCTAGAAAATGACCCAGTGTATTCTCTCAAAACTTTTAGGTAGTTATGGGAAAAGCCAGATGAGGAAACTATCTCTGGTTTCTGCTGCTGGCAGGAAATCAAGCATGCAGTTTTGAGATTTTGGTTGTGTATGTATACATTATAGGACTCTCTACCTGGGAACATGCACTAAACATGGGTTTGGTGGTATAGAATAAATGTGTCAGAAGTTGCCATGAAGCTTGCCTTTCAGTCTGAAGCAAAAAGAGAAAGAAAAGCTGCAAAATAGCAGCAAGTCTTTGATGATAAAGGAGAGAAGTGCAAAAATAACATTTCATTCAAATTAGTGGCCTAGAGACTCACCTGTTTAAAGCCTGGATCTGCCAGTCAGTTTGAAAAGCTGCACAAACAGCCTTTTGTCAAGAAAATTTGCTACTTTGCTGCATCTGTTTTGAGGCTTGGCAAGAGCTTTGCAAGCATTTCCCTTGTAACCTCAAGGCTCTCTGGAGCTGAGCACAAATGCTGTTTCACAGTGAAACCCATTGAAGGGTACTACTGCAAGGTAGGGCTTTACCTCTCAGAAATATGTGTCTGTGTGTGTCTGGTGGAGAAAGGGCACAGAGACATGCCACAGCTAGCAAAGAAAGGCCAAGAAAATGAAAGAGCTGACTGCCAAATATTTAGAAAGAGGAGCCTCAAGAGCAATGAAGGGGTGGGGGTTTGTAGGGGTGGTTGTCTACTCAAGTGCTGTTTCAAGAGGTGATCTTTTTACCCATTCACTAGAGATGCTGGAAAAAATTGTTCTTTAAAAACTCAGAAGAATGCATGAGCAAGTCACTAGGGCTTAAGGAGGCACCTCAATACACAACCCACACCCTGGAAAATGGCAGTGAAAGTTGTAGGGTCTCTTGGGTTCAGAATTTGCAGGTGATCCCTTTAAAATGATCTCATTACTTGTGCTGCTAAAGTTGATTGCTTATTTGCATATGTACAGCGGTACATACAAATGTTAAAAATATTCATTAGAAGAGAAAAAAATGCAATCATATACCCAGAATGGAGGTAGTTAACCATTTATACTAAAAGATCTAGAGTCACATATGGCAGTTGATTTTTATCCATAGAGATAAAATTGAGATATTTTGTTTGGTATACCAGTATTCTGTGTATTCAAAAATATAGTCTACTTTGTGACTGGCATAAAAACTGTTATTAAAATTGTTTTTAAAAATGGTAGGTTATAGAGATTGATTCTTCCTATTTCTTTTTATTCTAGTCAGAAAATAAAAAGGTGATTATAGAAGATTACAGCTGTTGATCTATTAAATTGAATAAGTACCCCATATAAGCCAAATCTCTGTTTCTGTCACTCTTGCTGTTTCATGCCTAGAGCTCTAATAATATTACAGTTCAACTGTGAGGAGACAGGTAAGGATGAGCTCAGTCCAGAAAAGGATTTGGGATAATGTATCATGCCTGGTTTATGCTAATCTAACTCCTCCTGGAACGAATGTGGTCTGACAGCTCTCTGGTGGGTCTGTGGAGTCAGCCAATCCCCAGATTTGACTGACCATACATTGCCACGAGTGCTAGGAAGGGAACAAAGTGAGGGACCAGAACATTCTTTTTGGTGAGAGTGTGGCATTGGTTCACCTGCAGATGATCACAAAACCAACTCCTTTGGATGTGATTTTGTGGACAGCTGTCAGTAACAATGCTGACTTCGTTTCTGTGCTCTCTGGACCCTTGCTGGCTTCTTCATATGTTTGTGTTCCCAACTCTGAACTGAAAGTCAAGGCAGCAAAAAACCCAGTCATTTTTCACCTAGATAAGCTCTGTTGTTTGGTTGACTATGTAGCAGGAGAGAAGCAATGAGTAGAAGGGGTAAGGACAGACAGCCAAGGAGAGGAAATGGATCCCTACCCAACACTGCTGCCAAATATGAAACTAACATTTGGTAGATAGGGAATCATCTGCCCCCAGCCCACCTGCTTCTGTGTAGGAGGGTATCAAAATTTTTGTGACTAGCTTTATTTGAAAATTTTGTGACCTAGTAACAGACTCGCATGTCAATCTTGACAGTTGTAAAGGGGTCTTCAGAAACCTATTCACACAAAAAAGAGGGAGGAGAAAATAGTGGTAACAGACATTGTTGTAGGCTGGAGGGCTCAACTGGAAAATTTTCCTGGAGGACTAGATTGGAGCAAGATCAGGAATCCCACTCTCCCACTGTCCCTAGCAAGTTCCCTAAACACAAAGGCACTTATAAGCAGAAAGCCCTCGTTCAGTTTTATCTATGGAAGATGTATTATTAGTATGAAATAATTGCCTATTTGCAAGCACACTGACTGGTGCTTCTTTTGTGGATGTACTTATGCTCCAAGATATGGTAGGATTTGCCTCTTTCTAGCTCAGGAAATATCCAGTCAACTCAAAGTAGGGAATTTGAAGAGCTTCCACAGGAGGGAGAAATGTCTTCTGTCATCATGTCTTGCAGTGCCCCTTTTCCTCAGGAACTCCATCCAGGGCAGAAACTACTGGCTCAGCATCCATGAGCCCTGCTGGGACAGGAGAAATGCTCTGCTGGTCCCCTCCTTTCTCTCCTGACACCTGTGTGCCTATGCTGCTGGGCAAGCCAGATCCTCCCTGGGGGTCAGCATGGGGGTCCTGAGAGGTCTCTGGGGACAAGGCATTGACCCAGATGTTGTAGATGTTGATGTCTCCCCCTGGAGATAGCTCTTTGTCACCATTGCACCCAGACAAAGATATTGAACCAAATATTTTCATAGCCTGGCTGAATTATTTCTTTGGGTGCAGGGTCCCTGGTGTGTGTATGGTGCCTGTGTATCTGACTGGAGGCAATGAATTCTCTTAGGACACACAGTACCTGAAAGTGAGGCACTGAGATACTGAATGTTGCAGGGTTTACAAGTCAAGACATAGCCCGATGTTGCTACAGAGTATTTGACTTTCCCATTTACTTTCTTGCAGTTTTCTGCATTCTTTCCCATTGCTTTCTGGTTTGTGTTTTTTTTATTTTTCCCCTGCAAATCAGGTCTGTACCAGCTACATTTCTCCTGTTTAGAGCTAACTTCAAGGGGAAATGTGTTTACATTTACTTGTAGACCTACAGATCCCCTAAATTTTGAATTAAATCTATGGTTTTATTTTGCATAAGGTAGGCTTGTTGCCTGTGTTCTGCATATAAATTAGGCTACTGGAATATTGAGGGGTGTTGTGGGGAGTGGGGGAGCGGTGAAGCACACTGGTTTTGCTCTTTGTTTTTTCTCCATTTTTTAATTCTTACGGAGGTATAATTGTGAGAGCATTGGCCTGTCTGTAATTCATAAACTCATTGTCATAAGCAAGGAGGAAGAAAAGGGGTAACAAGGTGTCCTGAATGCTGTGACCATGTCATGCTGCCTGGGCTAATGGTAGATCTTATGAAAGTGTATTCCACAGCTCTGACAATGTCATGAACTTGTTGGAAATTTGTGCCTCTGGGAGTGAGGAACAAACACCTGCTGCCATGCCCACCTCTACCTCAATTGGATGAGTAAATGGAGCAGGTGGCAGGAATACTCCTCTCAGAGATTTCACATTATGAAATATTTGGAAGGTTTAATTATGCAACTTACTTTCAGTCTGATAACCTTCCATTTTTCCCCAAAGTTGTGTTACAGATGAGCTAGCTGAAACATACCGTGACCAAAATGCTTCTTGTTTTGAAGTCCTGTTCTGCATGCATAAACAGTTGTCTTGGCAAACAGGTCACTGCACTAAGCTGGGACAGCCCATGGGCATCACTTAAAGCCAATTATTTTCAATGAAGTTTTCACATAGCAAACCCTGGACCCAGTCTTGAAATGTGTAAACTGGAACTTGGTGTGTCTATGGATTTTGAACGTGCCTGGGTAGATAAGCAAACAAACACTGAGACATCCAGCCATGATGTTAGTTCAGAAAATTTTTACAAACACACTAGACAGATATTGATGCCTTCAGTTAGGAAAGGCTGATGCTTTCCATGATGGAATTCCATTTTCAATTGCTTATAACTTTGCCAAACTTAAATCAGTGATGAAATATTTCAGTCTGAGTGTCTGCCTTGGCCTGTTTGTATGTGTGTGTGTTTGCTGTGTGCAAATTTCAGATAACATTATTCAATCATTTTCTGTAACAAGGCTATAGGAAAGTGCATTGATTTATGCTTGTAAATAAAAATAAATAAATACACAAATATTTACAAATATTACAAAACTTGGCACTCAGCAGAGAACACTGACCAGAGATGTGCCTTGTATTGTGATGATAAACGTTCATCAAAATATGGACAACTTTAATCCTTCTATATGTGCTGATAATGAAGGATGGTATAGAAGAAATGTGTGCTCTTGAAAGAGCTGAACTGGCAACATTAGCAGAAGTTTTCTACAACCTGGTTACTGTGAGATCAGTGAAAACATGATACTGATTCACAGACATCTTGGTTGCTTGTTTTCTTTTTTCCTAGCAGAGATTACTTTACTCGGTTTTGAATGAAGCACACTTTGGGAACATGTCCTGTTTAACATCTTTATTGATTATTTGGACAAGGGGATAGAGTGCACCCTCAGTAAATTTGCAGATGACACTAAGTTGGGTGGAAGTGTTGATCTGCTCAAGGTTAGGAAGGCTCTGCAGAGGGACCTGGACAGGCTCAATCGATGGGCCGTGGCCAACTGCATGAGTTTCAATAAAGCCAAATGTTGGGTCTTGCACTTTGGCCAAAACAACCCCCAGCATTCTGCTGGAGAGCTGCCCAGCAGAGAGGGACCTGGGGGTGTTGATCAACAACCAGCTGAACGTGAGCCAGCAATGTGCCCAGGTGGCCAAGAAGGCCAACACCATCCTGGCTTGTATCAGGAACAGTGTGGCCAGCAGGACCAGGGAGGTGATCCTGCCCCTATCCTCTGCCTTCGTGAGGCCACACCTTGAACACTGTGTGCAGTTTTGGGCACTGCAGTATAAGAAGGACATCAAGGTGCTGGAGAGGGTGCAGGGAAGGGCAACTGGGCTGATGAGGGGTCTGGAGAACAGGTCTTATGAGGAGAAACTAAGGGAACTGGGGCTGTTCAGCGTGGAGAAGAGGATGCTGAGGGGAGACCTTATTGCTCTCTACAACTACCTCAAAGGAGGTGCTAGTTGAGACACATGATGGCCTCTTCTTGTGACCAGTAGTAGGACAAGGAAAAATGGGTTAAAGCTCCACCAGGGGATTTTCAGGTTAGATATAAGGGAAAATTTCTTCACAGAAAGAGTGGTGAAGCATTGGAACAGGCTGTCCAGGGAGGTGATGGGGACACCATCCCTGGAGGTGTTCAAAAGATGGGTAGATTAAGAAGTGCAGTGGATGGTTTAATGGTTAGGGGTTGTAGGGTGGATGGTTGGACTTGATGATCCTAGAGGTCTTCTCCAACCTTGATTGTTCTATTATTCTATGATTCTATGTTATTTTAGCTTATTCAGCTTAGACACAGAGGAATCACCTCTGGAAAAGGTAATATGACGTTTCCTGTGAAAGTTCTGACCTGTGACTGTGGCAGTCACAGGCCTTTATTTTTTATGAGTCATAAGAAAAAAATATATGGGGTATAACTTTCCATTTCTAAGAAATAGACTTGAACAATTCTGTTGAATTGTAGTACGGTGAGCAAGGCAGCAGCTCTTGTTTTTTATTAATCATTTTAACACACTGCTCTTGCAGTAGTAATTTATTTTTACATTTGTTCTCTTCTAGCCTCTCCCCCGTATCCTGTTTTCTCCCTGGTATCTTTCCCTGCATCAGTTTCTCTACCTACTTCCTTTTTTCTTCATTTTCAGGTCAGGGGAACTTGGCATGTGCACTTTCATCCGACATTTCAGCAGAGTGGGTTTTATTCAGTAAGCTTTCTGCAAATGGAGGGCAGAACTTGTATTTTGTAAACTACAGCTTGTAGAAAACAGAGGCTGTGAAAAAACAAACTGCAACAGTTTGTGAGAGGCCTCTTAAGGCACCAGGTACAATATCAGTCACTTCAGCATGAGAAGTTTGCTTCTGCTACTACTTCCCTATGTGTTGGAGATCAGGTTATTTGTAGCCTGCTTGTTGCTAGTCTGAATTGACACTATTAATTTTTGACATCCTTATACAGAAAAGGAATGAGAAAATATTCCTAAGTGAGAGAGAAAGAAATAATTTCCAATGTAGTTTCTTTCACCCCTTAGACAAAATAATGAAAGAGAGCAGGCTCATTCCCTTACAGTGTGCCAAGGCTCAGCTGAGGATCTAAGAAGGAGATGCCAAGAGATTTTATCAGTAACATACATCAAGCGTGATGTAAAAGCAAACATTAGTGATGTGGCATGTTGAGCACTAGAAGCTGTGGGCAGTCAGGGGTTATGATCCATTATGATATGCACCTGATATCCACTTGAGACCTTAGTAGTGAGATTTTGGATTATCGTGTTGTGTCAGAAATCTGTGGACTCTGTTCTGGACCTATTCAGTGGTTGTTTCTGAAAAAATGTTTGTCTGCAGAAGGCAAGATCATCATGAATGCTATAGTCTGGTATTAAAGAAGAAAAATGTGCTTTTAGAGAATAGCAGTTATTTTCTCTAGCTAAAACAGGAGGTTGTCTGAATCCACCAGCCAGATGTTGTCTTGTTTTTCCAATGTAAATAGCTGAGGCAAGGTGCCAAACAGGATGCGAGATGTGACTGGCAGGCAAAAAAAGAACCCCAAAAGGCATCACAGGGAAGGCAGAGACACTACTAGGGAGACAGGTTTGGCTCTGCTCAGTGATGTTGTAGTATATGAACCAAGTTTGAGTGCTGCTAGCATCAAATGGCTTTTAATAAGAGCACAGGCTTGAAAGGCTAAGGACCTTTATCCATATTCATACTACCTTGTGCTGAAAATTTTTAAAATAATAGTGGCACATAATTTTAATGTGTCTGCTTGGAACTTACTAAGATTGTAGCTTTTTACAATTAAATCTGAATTAGAGGCCCTTAAATTCTTAACAAGAGGCTGTAAATTTGGCCTGATATATGTAGCTTCTTCTGAGTACATCAGTATAATTTGTCACCCAGCCATGCCTAGCAACTTGCTCAGAGTGAGGCCTCCAAGCTGAATTGAGTATCTAGTTAAAAAATACAACAATGAGGGGGTTTTTTTGTTCAGTTAACTAAAATCTCTTGACAAAGGAGTGAACTTATGGATGTTTTATTGTTTTCATTGAAGATATGAATATTATGGATTTCAAAATTCATTTTTTTTTACTTTTTTTTTCTCAGTATGAGGAATGAGAGAATTATTTTTTTAAGCACTTATGTCCAAAATTTCAGGAGAAGTGCAAGAAATCAAGCTGGAAATTTTAATCTGCAAGGCCATCCACCTGCTTTTTAACTCCACTGCTGTTTACTATTCATTTTCTCAGTGAATATTTAATGCAGATTCTAAAAAAAAAACAAAAAAACAAAGTCTCCCTCCCTGAATTCCAGAAAGTGTTAGTTCTTGGTGTTCATGATGACATAGTTGGACTAATGTGACAGATACTTTCCAGAGTCTGGGCTCAAGCAGATGTAAATGTCCAGTGTAAAACTATCCAAAACAGTAAAACATATTTGCAGTTCTTTACAATAGACATACAAAATCCAGTAAAACACTAATTGTTTTGCCATTTGAGTAAGAAAAGCTAGAAGTAATTTGCTGTAATCTCTAAGAAAAATCTCTAACAAAATGTCAAAGTATGAGACAACTTGTATAATCCTTTTACAGTGTAAATATAAGTTTATTTAGATAACCTTATTTGCCTTTTATGCTCATAATTCTATCCTTAAGACCTAGTTAGTCTGGAATCTTTGAATAAAAAAAAGTATATTAGCACTATTTTTTCTTTTCTTTGGCATTTTAGTCACTCTGCACTTCTTTGTTCATCCATCACAAAAGGCAGAAAAATAACAACCTAGTCTTCTTAAATCCTATTTAGGCATTTAACTGAAATTTGGTTCTTGAGAGATGAGATGAAGTTTGGACTCTGGAGTCTCCATGAAATCTTAAGAAATATATCCTGCAATAAAAAAAATTCAGATGAGAATTGGGTGAACCATTAATTTTCAAAGTCTTTTTTCTGGCTTTGCAGTTGGCTGGATGACTGGCATCATCTAACAGAGTTCAGTGCTCATTAACATCACATTTTGAGGTGGTTTCCTTCTTTCCTGTTCTTTCTTCCTTTATTTAGCAACCTGTACATTCACCTGTTGGAAAGGTATTGATGTTGATGTAGGTTTTAACCCTTGAATTATTTTCTCCTGAAATCATTCTTGATGTATAAGAGAAAAAACCCACAGCTTTGGGATACGAGGTGATTAATTGAAATATTAACCTCAGTAACTACTTTTCATGGGAAACTTTCAGAAGCATTATTTATTTGTTTTCACTTATCAGCTGCTAAGATCAGTGCATACATTTAAAAATTCAGGCCAGCTTTCTTTTCATAATGTTTAAAGAACTGCTGATTCCAATGTATGCAGGGTGTCATAATGTTGAAGTGATTTATTCAAACAAAACAATACAAAACAGTTTCTGAAATGTAGTAATGAATGTACTGATGCTCCTCCAGATCTCCATATTGTCAGATCTGCTCCTAAAACAGACTATGGGCTCCTCTTGTGGTTCTGTGTTGGCTGATCTGATTGGCAGCTTTCAACACAGACAAATGAATAGCTCTCAGAACCTTCTAGTAGTTTTTATTGGAGGAAATGGATCATTGAGAAATGAACTTTATGCACAAATCAGAAGAAATTCCCCTGCAATGCCCATTTTTGTTTCACTAATGTCTGTTGAAGCATTAAACCAAAAGGTGAAATTGGAATCAAGCCCCATACAGACAGTGTATTCATACCTCTTATAAGGGTTGCCCTTAAATCTGTTCTCAGAGATGGGATTATGAAAATCTTGCCTACTCTTGCCCTGACTCTACTATTAATAAACTTAGTGATGAAATTCCTGTTGATTCAAATAGAGTAATGTAAGGTTAGTACTCAGCAGATTTTCCTAATTCAACTATTAGCATACAACTCCGTGACAAGCAAGAAGCAAAAGAAAACATTTGAAGGCAAGGAAATAAAACTCAGTGCCTACGCAAGCTTTCTTCTAACTTCTCTGAACCCAAATGAGGAGCTTGGTTTAATTTCTTTAATTTTAAAATTTTTTTCATTTTTTTTCTTAATGTAAGAATATTTTTGTGTTAATCCTCAGGTCACTTTATTTTGAAGTATTCTCTGACATATTGTAAAATATCTTGCACCTCTTTTTCCAAATTATTGGCGGAAGACCTTTTTCAGAAAATCACTGTCTTTGAATCTTCATATTTAATTTGTGCTTTGTTCATGAGGTTATGAAAGCAAGAAAGGTCTGACTGCAAATCATTAATTAATCATAGCAAATTCTCCAACTGAGTGAAACATGATTCATGTCTGCCTCTTGACTACTATCCATAGTATTTTGGATTTGGTTTTTATAAATTACCTGTGCCACCACTGTAGTGTAAATGGATGTGCAAAGGATTGTAATAACCAAGGAACAGAATGGCATCTGAACAAAAACAGTGATTAAGGAAAGAGTTAGAGTCACAAACACTGCATTATTTAATGCAATTACTTTTAAATATTTTGTTTTTAAATAGAGGATCTGTGTTTTCTTCCTAATGCAGATCATTTTTAGGCTTTCATTTGTACGAGAGAGAGTGAATGGTTCCTTGCCTCATAGGCATCT
Source organism: Florisuga fusca (assembly GCA_038090715.1). Classification (NCBI taxonomy): domain Eukaryota; kingdom Metazoa; phylum Chordata; class Aves; order Apodiformes; family Trochilidae; genus Florisuga; species Florisuga fusca. Next base: position 45,755,101 of record JAAWXA010000004.1, on the reverse strand, counting down.
CTACAGAAAATACAGATTGTAGTAAATGTTGTTATCTTAGAAACCAAATCAGAGTTTATGTAGAAATAAATAAATGAGCTTTACCTCATGCTCAACGATGAAATGAAATAGTAGTTTTGCAAGAATACAAGGATAATGTCACTCAAGTGATTTGGGGTATGGACTCTACAAAAATCTCTTATATTCAGTAATTGCATGTGTAACTAATGAAGGCAAACGTTCCAAAAGTGAAAAAACTGTATTTGAAAAATGTCAAGTGAGTTGAAGCTAGTGCAGATTGCATTTGGCATGTTGAAATGAATATTATAACAATCAATAAAATTATATGTATAAATCAGTGAAAATTGTCTTGAGCTTAGGTACCACTTCTTCCCAACACATATTTCAAATCAGGATTTCCATACAGATTACAACACTTTTTGTGATCAAGTTTGTATTTTAGTAAATTATCTCAATCAGAAGGATTTTTAGGGTACTTGGATCCACTCAGTAATTTAGTCAGAACTGAGAATATATCTGCTAGATTCTTTTGAGTCCTATGATGGCTGGATCAGTAAATGGATCTACTGGTTGGCAGGTAGCACTTTCAGCCAAAAAAAACCCCTTGAGTTCCCCTAGGGCTAACCATTGCATATTTCCATGCCATTTGACCCGGACTAGAATAAATGTCTCAATATCTATTCCAAACTAGGGTTCAGCAAAGACATCCTTTAAAACTGAACCTTACTGTGTTTAATCTGCTTTCTCAGATCTGTCGGGTATTTACTGAGAGTTATTTACTCAGGACTTGAGACAGGAATGAAATCTCAAGAATAAAAATTACTGTAGCACACTGTGAATTGTGGTGGGACCTGAAGAAGAATCTTATTTCAGTGTGGTAGGTGATATTTCTACATGTTCCTGAAATCTTTTTTGAGAAATTAATATAAAACACACTAAAAATTAATAAATTGCAAGAGTCCCGGGGTTTTGCTGCTGTTTCTTTCAGCACAAGAAATTTCACAGAGTGGTTTCATAGTTATACAACAATTCGGACTGGATTGGACCTCGGGAGGACATTTTGCCTGGATTCCTGCTCAAAGCAGGACTGGTGCAACTCAGGTTGCTCAGAGCCTTGTTTGGTTGAGTTTTCAACATCTCTGAGTGGAGATTCCACAGCTTCCCCAGGCAACTTTTCCCCATGTTCAACAGCTCTCTCAGTGAAAACTTTCCCCCAGCATTAGAAATCTACAGTGCTGAAGCTTTCATCCATTACCTCTCCTGTACTTGGCTCTGATGAGGCTACAGCTTGAATACTGTGTGCACTTTTGGCCTGCTCACAAGAGGGACATTGAGTTGCTGTAGGGTGTTCAGAAAAAAGCAGCCACGCTGGTGAAGGGTCTGGAGCACAAGTCTTATGAGGAGTGGCTGAGGGAAATGGGGTTGTTTATTTTGGAGAAGGGAAGCTGAGGGAAGACCTTATTCCTCTCTCCAAATGCCTGAGAAGAGGCTGTAGTGAGGTGGGTGTCAGTCTCTTCTACCACATAAGTGGTGATAGGATGAAAGGAAATGGACTCAAGTTGCATCACAGGAGATTCAGGTTGAATATCAAGAAAAAATTCTTTACTGAAAGAGTGGTCAGGCACTGTAGCAGGCTGCCCAGGGAAGTGGTGGAGTCACCATCCCTGGAGGTGTTAAAAAAACCTATGAACATAGAACTTTAGTACATGGTTTATTTGGCATGTTGGTGGTTGGGTGAAGGTTTGACTTGATGATCTTAGAAGTTTTTTCTTTTTTTCATTTGCTGTATTTAAGGAAATCTGAATCATAAAGAGCATGTGGCAACTTGATCTCCAGTGGCATCACTGGATCCATCAACCTGGGGAAAATATTTGCCACGCTGCTGATGGCCATTGTTTATCAGTCCACCAGTTGTGTATATCACAACTTTGTCTATTTTTTTAACCACCTGAGTAAAAATACGGAGTACCTTCTTTCAGCTGGATGGTTCTGAGATTGTCACAAAGAGGAGTGGCCCCAGTGGGTGAGACTTGGTAAAAGGTGAATTATTTTCTACAGTCATAACCTCACAAATGTTAGGAAATGGGGCAGGGTACCATAACAGAAAGGTGGTATCTGAAGGTGTTATACTCGACTGAGATTTTTTCAATTGTAAATTACACTTGAGTGCAAAGGCTTGCTGGTTTAAAAAAAATTACGCTTGTTTCCATGATTATACCACTATGGAGACAAGGCCACATCTAGAGTATGAGTTAGTTAGGAGTATTACTGTTGTCCCAAAATTAAATGTAAACCAGGAGCACAATCACTTTCCTTCTCCTACTGGCCACACTATTTGTGATACAAGCCAGGATGCTGCTGGCCTTCTTGGCCACTTGGGCCAAATGTCAGATCCTGTGTTTTGGTCACAACAGCCCCAGGCAATGCTACAGGCTTGGAGAAGAGTGGCTGGAGAGCAGCCTGGCAGAAAAGGACCTTGGTGTATTGATTAACAGCTGGCTGAATATGAGTCAGCAATGTGCCCAGGTAGCCAAGAAGGCCAATGGCATGCTGGCTTGTATCAGAAACTGTGTGACTAGTAGGACTAGGGAAGTACAAAATGTACTCGGCACTGGTGAAGCCCCCCCCAAGTACTGTGTTTAGTTTTGGGTGCCTCAATACAATAAGGACATTGAGGTGTTGGAGGAAGTCCAAAGAAGGGCAACAAAGCTGGTTGAAGGGTTTGGAAAACATCCCTTATGAGGAGAGACTGAGACTGTTGGAGCTGTTTAGTCTGAGTAAAAGGAGGCTGAGAGGAGACTTTATCACTCTTTACAAATACCTGAAAAGAGGTTGTAGTGAGAGTGGGGTTGGTCTCTTCTCACTGGTGACAGATGACAGGATAAGGGGAAGTGGCTTCAAGTTGCATCAGGGAGGATTTACATTGGATATCAGGAGAAATTTCTTTACAGAATGGGTAGTTAAGCACTGGAACAGATTCCTCAGGGAGGTGGTTGAGTCTCCACCCCTGAATGTGTTTAAAAATCGTCTGGATACGGTGCTTGGGGACATAGTTTAGTGGTGTGTTACCAGAAATAGGGTAGTAGGGTTAGGACAACATTGGGCTTGATGATCTTGGAGGTCTTTTCCAGCCTGAGCAATTCTGTGATTCTAATGCAGGTGTTGATGTAGATTTATATTAATCTCCTCTTATTTGGTCATTATTCAGATTTCTTGCAAAACTCAGGCAAAACAATCAGTAAAAAAAAAAAATAAAATCGATGAAAAACTCCAAATGCAAATTTGGAGTTGTTTGATCTGAAAGTCTATGAAGTCTTGAGGAACATATAGCCAGATAAAATTTGAAGAAACATCTCAGTCCAATCTTTTTCTCTAGTTTAACCCACTTTTCTGAGTATTCTAATAAACTTAATCTGTATTTCCAGTTTAAATTTAAACTAGGCACCAAAAAGGCTTTCTCTAGAGAAGTTTCCCACAGCTTCAGTCAATCATAATCTATACACTAATGACTGTGCACCCCTTTGGCTGGTTTGTTTATTCCTCTCAGCTGGAAGCTTGCAAAACACAGGCTGATTTTTTGCTCTTATTTATACAACAGACAGCTGTCAGTCTCTGTCTAATGCTGTCACACCTGTAGTAATCCCCAGTGATGAACAGCTGTGTCTAGGATATGTATGAGAATAACTGGTAGACATTTTGGTTTTGATGTGGTATTTTCATGATCTCTATGTCCATAATTTTTTTTGATTTCTATGTCATTCTAACTTGATGTCAGTCATTTTCTAGCACAGGATTCCCAAATTGCACAGAAGAGTTCTGTTCTTAGCATGCAGACATGCCATGAAAAGCAACTGAGCCTCTTTCAGAGTCGTTCAAAAGCTCTTTCACTTTGCTTTAAGGCATGAATGAGCAGAGTCAGGGTGATTATCCTGGGGCAGCTGTAGAGCAGTAACTGGTTAGGCTTTTTGACTCTTTGGACTCATTTTTGTTTGGTTGGAGTTGCTGCTATCACAGGGTTTAATGTAATTTATTTTAACTACTGCATGGTGGCCTTGTCCCAGACTTGCTGATTAATGAGTTTTCATTCAAGAAATGTTGACAGTGAAGATGTACAGATATCATTTTTTTATTCTGTCATCTGAAAAATGCAAAGTGATTCAAATCAGAATATTTTGTTTGTGCTTTCTTATATTTTGTTTTTACTCTCTGTATGAGAAACTATCTCAATTTGCAGTTTACTTTTGTGTATGTATGTGTGTATGCATTTCATAATATATATTTTATATCACTGATTTTTTGCAGTACTAAACCATCATATCTAAGATTTCTTTACTGTTTAAAAATCAAATTAGTTTAGATGCATTAAATAACAGTGTGTCCTAGGTTTAAGACAATACCTGCAATTTGCATGAATGAGTATTTTCATTATCTGCCATCTTCGTTCAGTGAAGAGGTCACTTTGTACTTCTTCCTTCTCCCTAGGCTAAATCTCTACTTGCTCAGCAGCTCCATTTTCAAAGAGCTTTGTTACAGCAAGTGAGTGTGGAATCAGAATCACAGAAAGAGAGCAGGCATCAACAATATATAAACCTGAAAGCTTTGCCATTGATGAGACTTTTATTTTCTTTGTTCTCTAGTGGGTGATATGTATATTTTTGTGTGCATCAAAGCAGTTGCTGCTGCAGGTGTAGCAACTCTTCCAGGTGGTGGGGGATGGTTCCTTCCATCTGTGCACTCCTCAGTGCCAACCCTTTATCTGAGCTTGATGTAGGGGTCTTGGATTTTGCTGTAACATGATGATCCTCATTCATCTTTGGTGGATGGTATCAGTCCCATACAAAATATTTATCTCCTTAAATGTGAGATGTGGGTAGCGTGTTCATGCACCTATAGAAAAATGTGTGCACATTGTGTGGAAGTCAATTTATGGCAAGGCACTTAAGTTGTGCATTGGTACTTCAGTATTTCATCAGCAGGCATCATGAAGGCCACTGTCAATTATGCTGTGCTTGAAACTCAACCATCCAACCATGAAATTGCTGTTCTTTTATCTGTTTATGTGCTAAAAATATACATATTTTACATGTATCTGGTTACATGCTGTTTCTTTTATCTCTGTTATCTGTTCTTTCATCTGTTATAGAAGGTACCGCTGAGATCCTTGTGCTGCTGTATCCACTAAAGAATGTTAGACTTGGGCATTACTGAGCTCTCTAAATTTGTCACTGAGTGGATCCACCATATTATGGGATGTTTTGTCTTTGTGGACAGTCTGTAGAGGAACTGCACTTATTTTACTGTGTCTTTCCTGTGGGGAGAGCAGTGAAGGAATGGAAAAGCCGCTATGCTCACATGTGGATGGGCGCTTTGGTCATGGATTTCCATTCATAGTTAGGTAATTTAAATTTAGCTGATTGTGCTTGTTGAAAATTGAGTTCTCCCCCCTCCTGTTTTTCGATTTAAGATTGAATTTAGACTAGAGTAAGGACTGGTTAGTCTCAGTGACAGATCAGCAGCAGTTTTGTAGAGATCAATTAAAAGATTTTGATGAGGTTACTATAGCACAAAAATAAAGGCCAGTTAGCCAGACATTCTGCTATGTAAGAGACAACCCTGGAGAGCTCTTAACCAGTGCTGACAGATGGCCCCCAATTTCCTTGGTGCTCTTAGTGACAAGCTCGGAATTACATCCCTGGTAGATGCAGCCTTATTAGATTAGGGTAGTGAAATAGAGCTCCTGTGTCCCCCTTCAAGCTCTCTCTGATTCCCTGGCATATCTGTGGTGTCAAGAATAGATGTTAGATGATGAAACTGACCTCCTCCACGGTTCCATCTATGCCAAGCTGTGCTGCTATTCATTACCCTCATCAATTCAACAGAGCATGATCTCATAATAGAATACTGGTATGTGTTTTAATTTTATTTCTCTATCACAGAACAACTACACAAGAGATCTTTGTTTGATTTTAGTAGGCTGGAATTAAGGGCTTACAGTATTGAAACACCACCATGAGGGTCTAAATAAGCAGAAAACTTCTGAACAAAACAGAAGGAAATAAAGCCCAAAATGCTAATTCACATATTATCTTTAACTGAGAGCTATAAAGCACATTAAAATAAATAAATAAAGAATCAATTAACTGTGATTAATTATGCTGCTCTACATTAGTCCTGGTTGTCTTTTTCGTCAGCCTAGTCCAGGAAATTATTCCAAATTAATTCCTGGTCATTCATGCGGTTCCTGGCAGAGTAAATATCCTATTTTTTATACAGAGAAGTGGTAATGAATATCAGAACTCCAGAGTTCTTTTACAGCAGGGCCAAAAAGTGCACAGTGATGTAGAACTATGAGTATTGCAAAGAAGCTTCTGTCCATAGAGAAAACCTTGCAGACCTGATACTTGCTAAGTTACTTTGTGAAGGTGTTCAAGAGAAGGTTACCAAGTTATCTAGAGGGCAAAGAGAGGGGAGGGAGCAGAAGACATTTAGTGATTACCTACCCTACTAATTTAAAGACAACTGAAAAACAACTGTGGTAGACTCATAGAATCATGGAATGTTAGAATTTTAGGTTAGAAGGAACCTCAGGGATCATCTGGTCCAATCCTTTTAATATTATTTTTTATATGATATGTCTCAGAACCTTGTCAAGCTGAGACTTAAACATTCTAAAGTGGAGGAATCCACCACTTCCCCTGGGAGAGCATTCCAATGTCTGACTCTCCTCATAGTGAAAAATTATCCTCTTGTGTTCAATTGGAATCTTGACAGAAGCAACTTGTGCCCATTGCTCCTTGTCCTTGTGACTCCTTGTAAACAGGAGTCTCCCCATTTGTTGTAGCTGCCCTTTAAGTACTGGAACACCGTAATAAGATCTCCTCTAAGCTTTCTCTTCTCAAGGCCTATCAAACCCATTTTTCTCAGCCTCTCTTCATATGGCAGGTGCTCTAGCCCTCTGATCATCCTCATGGCTTTTCTCTGGACCCTGTATGCATCCTTTTTGTACAGTGGGGACCAGGTGTGGTCTGAAAAGTGCCAAGGGATAATGACTTTTTTATCTCTGCAGGTGATGCTCTTACTGATGCAGCCCAGCACCCTGTTGGCTTTCTTTTTCTGCTGCAGCACACTGTTTGGTCATGTCGAGCCTGTTGTCCACCAAGACAACCAAGTCCCTTTCCAAAAGTCTGCTGTCTAGCCAAGTGGATTTGAGTCTGAACTGCACTTGTGGGTTATGTGTTCTCAGGTGCAAGATCTTACGTTTCTCCAAGTTGAACTTCATCAAGTACCTGCTAGTCCACTCCTCCTGTCTGTCTAGGTCATTCTGGAGGGTGGCTCTCCCTTCTGGGGTGTCAACTTCCCCACTCATCTTGGTTTCATCTGCAGACTTCATCACTGTGCTCTTGATCTCAGTCTGGGACCAAGAAACATCACTTGCTCTTGTTTGACTGCAGAATCAGGGGAAGATGCAGATGAGAGATGCTGGTAATACAGCTTTCAGTTTAGGCTTAAATGTGTGCCTAGAATAGAGGTTGGAAATAACCTCTGGAGGTCATCTTGCCCTGCTCCCCTATTTAAACAAGACAAGCCAGAACCATGTCCAGTCAGCTGGAGACTCCAGAATGTTTCCAGGCAACCTGTGCTAGTGCTCAGTTATCCAAACAGGAAAAAATTATTTCCTGATGATCAGAGAGAAACTTCTGTATTTCTGTTTGTGCCCCTCAAATGTCATCCTGTCACTGGGCACTGCTGAAAAGAGTCTGGGTCCATCTTATTTGCAACATCGCTGCAGGGGGTTTATACATTTTTATGAGATCCCCTCAAGCCTTCTCCAGGCTGAACAGTACCAGCTCTCTCAGCATTTCCTCACAGAAGAGATACTCTAGCTCTTTAATCATCTTTGTGGTCTGTTGTTGGACTTGTTCTAGCAATGCCATCTCTTTCTTGTACTGGGGAGACCGGAAATTGACACAGCACTCCAGATGTGGCCTCAACAGTGCTGAGTAGAGAGGAGAGATCATTTCCCTCAATCTGATGGCAATACTTTGCCTGATGCAGTTCAGGATGCCGCAACCTTCTTTACCACAAGGGCACATGACTAGCTCATGTTCAACTTGGGTTCCCCTGGGTCCTTTTTTGCCAAGCTGCTTTCCAGCTGGGTAGCCTCCAGCACATTCTGGTATGTGGGTTTATTCCTTCTAAGGTGCAGGACTTCACACTCACCTTGATAAACTTCATGAAGCTCTTGTTAGCCCATTTCTTCAGCCTCTTGAGGTCCCTCTGGATGGCACATGATCTTCTGGGATATCAGACATTCCTCCTGGTTCTGTGTCATCTGCAGACTTGCTGGTGGTAAATTCTGCTCCATCGTCCTCATCATTAATGAAGATGCTAAACAGGGATCCCAGTAAGGCTGTCCACTGCAGCAAAGAAGTTTTGAGTTAATGCAGAAAATGAAAGCCAATAAAGGTGTGTTTGTATAAAGCTGGAACATTACATTTTTTTTCCTGAACATTTTGAGGGATTACATTGCCTCCAGTATCTTTTATCTGCCCATTAATCTCCTAACATCATTTAAAATTCTGTGCATTCATCTATTTGCTTTTGAGGTTCTGGTATGTAAAATAATTATCTTGCTTTGTAACAGGATGTTCTGCTATTGCATAGTTAACATTTTGTAAATGATTCCACTAACATTCTTTATCAATTATGTCTCTTTGAATAGAAGGTAATGCCTCAGGCCCAGAGGCCTAAATTATTTACTTGTAGCTTGCAGATGTGTTCTTTGTTCAGTTTAAAATTACACTCTACCTACAACTTCTTCAAGCAGCTCTGTTTTTCTTGATGCTCGAAGGTGGGGGAGGTGTAAAGTCAAATAGTTTTATATTTTTTGGAAAATGGATATTAAACAGCTTAGATGACAGATAATATCCTCTAGTACAATGCCTTCAGTATTGGTAAACAAAACTTGGTGGCAAGTTGGTGTGTGTAAAATGAACTAATTTTCTGTGGATGACTATGCCTGGAATCTTTGCAGCTAGCCTTAGGAGAGATGCTGGGATTTGTTATGGAGAATATACTATCCTCTAGTTTATCTTTCCTGCTTCTAAGCATCTTAGCATGCACTACTAATGATTCTATTTCTATTTCTTTTGACTGTATTGTGCTGAGCCAAACTCTAGATGAATAGAGAATGATCCTTTGAACTGTGTCCTGTACTTCCACCAGTAGACTCTGCTTTCAGAGGAGGGAAAGTGCCACATTTCATCCTCTACCATTCCTGTCCTTCTATCTTGAGTAGATATGGGTCAACTTCTTGAGAAGCTAGGAAGAGAAAAAAGAAAAAAAAAAAAAGAGAGAGAGAAAGACTTGTCACTTCTTTGCTATTGTATCAAGGAAAACAGCACTCACCTTCACTGAGCCACTCAGTTTGGCACAATTTGTAGCATTACACCTGTGTTTCAAAAAAAGATATTGATGGCATTATGAAGGGTGGTGTATGCCATGCCATCTGGAAAGGGGGAGGAAGTAAAAAATGCTAATAAAACATAAATATTGGTTTAGGAGACATTACCATATTTTAGCTTGAATTAATTCACATTTCTTTTGAATCCTTTTGTGGCCTTATGAAATTAAACATTTTTGAGGCACAGGTGCCTGAAGTTAGTCTGCTGAATTAATATAGGAACTCTCAAAAAATGTCTCATTTTGCTAAATCACACAGCTTCTTTCTGTTGTGGAAACATTTTTAACATCAGTCACTATGTCAAGATTTCTAAACCTTTAATTTTTTATTAATGACTTATATGTAGAACACCAATTTTTATAATACAATTTGAGCTCTGATGATAAAGTAGTGCTGCATAAAAAAACCTATTAATTTCTTTTCTTCAGGTGCTTGATGTACACAAAACACATGTTCCAGGAACAGTGTATATTGTTTTTATTTTTAATAATAAGTGAAACTCTCTCTTCCCTATGACACAGGCTGAATCACATATCAGTTCACTTTCCAAAGAGACTTCCTTCTGTGCATAATGCTTCCTCTGAATTCCAACAGGAGAAAGCACTTATATGAGGGTGGAAAGAAGGTACTATTGGCAACTGAAGTACATAAGATCAAGTTTCAAAGGTGCCCTAATGTACTAAAATGAAACTTCCTCTGTTGTAAATGGCTAATCTAGAAATTGCACCGATTAATTCATAGGTTTGTAGACCTGTGTGATTATTAATTTTGAGTTTACTAAAGCAATACATAACAATTTGACCAAAGTTCATAATTATATATGTATATATATGTAAGTTTCTCTTTATTATATGGCTTTGGGTTTACATTTTTATAGTTCAAATCCCATATATTTTTGATTTAGGTTTTAACAGGAACTCATTCACTTCATAAATATTAATTACTGTGTAGGCTTTATTCCATATTAGAGCATCTGGGGGAAAAGTGCTGATCATTACATTGCTTGTGAGAATGTATTTTTGCCTAAAAATATCCCTGGATAAATTCTGTCTGATTTAGAGAACGTTACCCTGAAAGCTGTAATGCATTAATTTCAGGCATAATATTTTAATAGCAGCAACTGCAACATAATGGTGTGTTCAGCCCTGGAGTCTGAAATGTGCTGCATTGTTACAGTGTCCTCCAGCAGAGTTGGAGTGGCCAGCTGGGAGAGTGATGCTGTCAGTTTAATGTTACATGGTAGTGACAGAATATACACACCCATTGCCATTAAACTGTAGAAGATGAGTTCTTAGGGCAGCTCCCCAGGTAAAAGTAAATCAGAAAACTTCCTTGTCTTCATTAGTAGGATCCTCAGCTGGTGTCAATCAGGATTTCTCCATTGATTTCAGCACTGAGCCAGATGAGCCACTGACCTTTCTGTCTTTAAAACATAGCCAGAGGTTGAAATGACTCTAAGGTATGTGGGATGCTCCACCTTTGCTGTGTGGTGCAGCATGTATTATTTTCACAGGCACCTGGACTCAGGGAATAATTTGATTACAGCCATTTAGTGTCTAGAGATCACATTTGCTCTTTTACCAGATCATCATCTGTGTCCCTGCTCACTGCAGGGGTGTTGGACTGGGTGACCTTTAAAGGTCCCTTCCAACCCAATGCTATTCTGTGATTCTATGATTTTAATATATTACTACGCCTGCTACCACTGTGTTTGGCCCATTCTGCTGGCTAGTAGGAAAAAAGGGGTATATGTACCTGGTCTGTCTTCGGAAGGCAAAATCAGTAATAATCTTTTCATCAAGGTTATAATAGTTGCTGTCTCTCTTGAGTACCAATGCAGGGTTGAGTACAATTTACCCAACTGCTCATGGTCAGTGCCTCTCTCCATCTTTGTGTCTGGACCACAGCCCGGGCTGCCTAAGATTGACATTGAAATTCTGAATGTAATTTTAATTTTCTGAGTGTTCTGGGTATCCAGGGAAATTATTCAAATGTAAACTGCTTAGAATAAAAACCTTGACTCTTTGACATATATTTTTTAACGTGCCATGTATTTCCACAGGTATTTAGATGATGCAACTGAAAAACAGCCAGGTTTTCCCCATAAATGTGTTCTCTGTGTTGCCACCACAGTTGGTTACATTCTCTCTTATTCCCAGAGAATGGTGTGGATTAAGACTCAAATGACCCCAAATCTCTCAGAACTGGTGCATTTAATAGAGGACCAGTAACCGTGTACAGAATTAAGCTGTGCAGCTTCCTTATTGCCAGTGTTCAGATAATTGCATTGGAATGAGGCAGGAAGTTAAATAGGAATACTGGTAACATTACAGGTTGTGTATTTTTGGTTTTGTTGGTGGGTTTTTTTGGTGGGTTTTTTGTTTGTGGGTTTTTTGGGGTCTTTTGTGGGTTTTTTTGGTTGGTTGGTTTTTTTTTGTGTGTGTTTTTTTTCTATTTTGCCTTACCCCGTTTTTTAAGTGGGCAGAACCATGGTTTACATATCCATTATCCAATATCAGATTGTGATTATTGTTGCCAAAAGTAAGTGCTGTTTCTTTATGAGAGTGAGTACAAAAAGGAGGAAGCAGAATTTTGAAAGAGAGCCCAGTCACCGATGAACTTGTGAGGATAAAATGAGAAATGCTATGAGTTCTACAAAGAAACAATGGCTAGCAGAAGGGCATTTGGGCATAAATGAGAAGGCAAGTTGCAATCTAAAAGGCTGAAAAGTATTACAAATATGGTAGAATCTGGAGGAGAAATCCTGCCTCTATTCATGTCAGTGGAATTGTTTATTTTCTTTTTTTCTTTCTTTTTCAGTTAATTCATTGATATTTTTCATACTTAAATACATATGACCTTTTCACTCTTTGATAACAGATCTATTTTAGGAGACTAATTCTATTGACTTGAGTTGTTCCACAAGCATGATATGTTGTATTCAGAATAACAGGCAAAAAACCAGTGTTTCGCTATACTTGGATGGATAGCTTTCCATTTGCTTGCCAGATTTTCTTGGGATTCTATAAAAAATTATACTTGTATAATTTGAATACACTTTTTTAAATTGGCACACTAGCTTTTTACACAGACTTTTTTTTGTAAATTAAATGAGAGAAATCAGAAAAAAAGTACTAAATTTTCTGCATAGTCCATTTTGTATTCTTTTTCAGTCAAAAAAGGAAACACTGTAAAAATCAGAATGTGAAACATCTGAAAATCAGAACAGTGAAACAGTTACAGAGAACTTGATTAGATTGTAAATACTAGGAGAATGAGTTTTATTTACTTTTAAAGACTTATTAATGATCATTAATTATTCCAATCTTTTTTTATTTTTTCTGGAATGCCCAGAGCTGGTTGAAAAAGTTTAGTTAGGATAAAATGAACTGATTGCCAACTCTTCCTCCTATCTTAAAGCAAGGTATTTTTTGTCAATTAAATGTGTGATTCATATGAAAAGATGCTGCCTTGTTTACATTTTTTATTAAATGGGGACATTTGACAAATATGGCTTGATGGGAGGAAAGTAATTGTTTTATTGACATATTACATTCTGAAATATTGTTGAAGATAAAGGCATTTTCATATCTGTGAATGTTAGAGGTTGTAATTTTGGCAAAATAAAATCAGTTTCTCATTTTTCTGTCTTCTTTTCTCACATGGGTTCAGACCACCAAAGACCTGAATAATTGCCTCTCAGAATGAGAATATCTGGAGAGGTGGCAGATACCCACCTTGCTAGTAGTATAGCAGCCTTCTGAAATTCCCTAGCCTAGCCACTAAATTTACCTGGCACTGTAACTGGGAATGAGTTTTGCTCCTTCTAGAGCAGTGTTTCACTGCACCCAGATTTACACTGAGCTTGGCAGTTTGTTCCATGCCAGCCTCAGTCTCTGTCACTAAGGAGCTCAGGATTCCCCCTTGGCTCAGCTCTTAAATGAGAACCACCTTCCTTTCTGTTGTTTCCTGCATTGCCCTCAATAACTCATCTTTCTTTCTCACCTGTCCCTTGACTGGAGCTTTTTATCTGCAGCATCACCAGAACTAAGCAATGTATCTCACTCTTGAATGAAGAGGGAAGGAAAGTGAGTAGCAAATATCTGTGACCAGGAATGTCCTACACTTGGTGAGTGATAAGAAGGCTAATATTTTTATCCTTCCTCAGCACATGGATTTGGGGTTGCAGTTTTAAAAAACTTTACAGTTGTCCATGGCCCAAATATTTTGGGACTTCTGCTATGAGGCAGTCTCACTAGAACACTTGTTATCCTTTTTATTAGTGAATCATAAGTAGATGAATTTGCAAAGTGCTGTAGGGAAAGCAAGTAATTTGAGGGAAATAAAAGCTAGGCTAATGAGAAGATCATAATTCTCACTTTGCAATGAGGCTGTTGTGCAGACCTTCTTTTTTTGAGCCTTTTAACAAGTAAACCCTTCAGATGTGTCCAGCATCATGCTTTCTATGGTGAAATCACAGGAGTCAAAAGAGAAGGTGGATCTAAGCTGATTTTGTTGGCCAAAAAACATTAAGCATCTTCCCTTTCAATTCTTTGTTTTGGAAAAATGTTGATTTTGTTTTTTAAAAAATATTGCAAGTATTTTGGGAGATGTGATCTTTTTTTTTTTTTTTTTTTCTCCTTTTCCTTTTTCTGTCCCCACTGTCCATGAGGGAGGAGGATACCTGTTTCTCTGAGCTATCAAACAGAGTGGAAGGTAGTGACAGTCACTGTTACATGCTGCCTGGAGACTCAGGGCTTGGCTGGTTCTTTGACCTGTCCTGCTGCTGCCCTGATGTTCTCCTGTCTTCAGAGGCTGGGGCAACCAAGTTCTACTTTGGGCAAGCTGGTGTCCAATTAGTGTAATTCACTGTGTATATTAAATACTTCATTATTTGCCTTATCCCAGTATTAAAATACCCTTTCAAGAACTATCCACAGGCATTATTTTCAAACTTCCTGGCAGCTGTAGAGATGTTTTGTTATCCTAGTTGTCTTGTAGATCGTCATATAAAAAAATATTTCTCATTATCTTGCAAGGAAGTAATAGGTTTAACCAGGTATCTTTACCACTGGGTTGTTTGTTGTTTTTTCCCATTGCTCTGTTTGTGTAATTGACTGAAACAGTATGATAAAGCTTAAGAAAAAGTATCAAGCGTGCTAGTTTCTTGTCTCTGTGTGCCTGTCTCCTCGCCTTGCCTTAAATTAAGCATGTTTAAGTGTTCCTAAAACTCCCAAGTTGCTGCCACCATGTGCTGCAGAAATCTGAGTTTTCTCTTTTCAGCAGATGGAAGGGGAACATATTTGCCCCTCTTTGGAAATACCAGTCTGGTGGAAATGCTTGTGCTGTGTTTGTGTGCAGGTCATTCAAACATCCCAGATAACCTTAGAGAGTTAGACCTTCATTTTGCAAGGTCTAAAGCATTTATACCTTGTGCTCCCAGTAACTTCAAAGGAAATAAATATCTGAAAAGTATCTTAATGCTTGCATCTCTAGATGCATGGAGAGCTTAACGTGTTTTTTTCTGTTTCCTTTGCATTACGCCCTCAGGTTCTGAAAGTGAGTTGCACTTTACCTTTGGTAAAGGGAACTTCACATTTTTTCCTAGAGAAGTTCCTAGGCAAAATGAATTCTGAGTTGTGAGGAAAGAAAAGCTATCTTTTAGTCTAATCCTCTCTGTCAATACAGAGTTGACATTTCTTTCCATGGTGATTTTCAAGAGTGAGGCTGAAATGTCTTAAACTAGGGAAGTTTATCTGTGTGTTGTGTTGTTTGGAAAGAAAACAACATCCAGACAGTCTTTAGTCTCATATAATGTTTCTTGTATATTTTGCAGGCAACACTAAAATTTGTCAGTAGAAAAAGTCTGAATTTTTTTGTTTTGTTTTGTTTTGCTTTATTCTCTTATTTCTCTGATACCTAATGCCAGCAAAACAGACATTACTTAGCTTTATTTCCTACAGGGTTTTTCCCATCATGGAATTAAGGCATCTGTTCTCATGTTGCTCTGTATACTATTCACACCTAAGTCCTGTGCTTCACCACAATTTTTAATTCCTCTGTTCTCTGTGTCCATCCTTTTGTTTTGTTATAGCTCTTCTTGGAGAAAGTTGAAAGATAGAAGGGTTCCTGGGTATTCAGTGTCACAGTAAAAAGCTTCAAGTGATGTATCTGTTTTATTACCAGTACCTTGAACCTGCATTGGAGATTTTTATGTGCATGCTCATATGAAACCCTCATATGAACTTGTTTGCTGCTGCAACTGAGGGTGAGTGGTGGCAGTTCCTGTGATACCTGTGTGCAGTGGAGTGGCAAATAGGAAGAAGCAGCTTCATATTTCATCCTTCCCCATTGTTTTCTTCTCCTTCACCCTTCTCCTACTCTCAAGTGGCTTAACTCATTCACTATTGGTAGCTTTGTGGTTTGAGAGAGTCTATGAAAAAGCCACATCAGCTTTTGGATTTAGTCCCTTTAGCAATCAGACCCTTCCACTCCAATTATTTTATCCAAGGGTGCAATGGAATCAGCTGCTAAATATACATTTCTGTCCTCCTTCCACATTCAGCTCGAAATCAGTCAACGCTGATGTTATTTTAATTGTTTGCTTACAGCTTGTCCATTACCATGGAACTGGGGACCTCTTGGATGCAAAACAGCCTGGCTTGCTGTATCTCACAACTGCAAGCAGTCAGTTATACTCTGGCTGGAGGTGGGGAGCCATTTTTAAGCCAATTGTCCAAATAGACCAACAGAACCTTTTCCTTAGTCTGGGGTCAGTGTCAGGACTCCTAGACCATCTTCCACACCTTCCTTTAACATTGGTTGATAACCAGGCTGATGTGTGCAGTCCATGCTGTGAAAGTTGAGATGGCTGGATGAAATATAGTGGATTATAATGTGCTGAAGGTTAGATCATGTCTTCCCACAATCCTCCCTGGCTTAAAAATCTCTGTCCTCAGCGTCCTCTTAAACAGCAAAATGGCAAGTTCTGGATTGCTCTCTGTTTTTTCTAGACTTAGTTTTAGATCTAGCTTTCCTTCGAGTAAGTGAACATTGTCATCACAAAACATCATTTTGGAGATAGCTGCATAGATGTGATCTAATATTTCTTGAAAGAGGGAGGAGTGCCTCAGCATATATCTTCTAGAGAGAAACTAACTTTGGGGAAAAAAAATAGAGCAGACAAGAAACTCCTGGCAAGTAATAGGTATCTCGAAAGCCACCTGATTTTTGCTCCTTCACCCACAGCTTAACAACCTTAGCCTCAGCCATCTAAATATTTACCCTACTCTGTTGCCAAATTCCACTGTAGAAATACTGCCAGATAGAAATAAAGGGCAGGCAGGTAAAGGACTGTTTTAAGCACCTACTGTAAATTCATACTCTATCAGCTAGGAAGAAAAGCTTAGGTAGTTTTATCTCACTTGCTTCTCTACATCTGTTTCTGTTCTCTGCCTCTGTTTATGTCCAGAGAAGTGCTGCAGTATTTCTGACTTCTTGGCTTCTGCAGATCCAAGGCTTTCAGATATTTCTCAGTAAGGTTCAAAGAACCCACCTTACAGCACTGAGAGCATGTTAGAGCTGAATCTTCAAACTGACAAAGTTTTATTCGTTTTTCACCAAAACCCTCGCAAGAATCACTCTTGCCCTTGCAGCCATCTCTTTATGGACAAGCTATTGTAATTTTTATTGGACCTAACACGTTCCATATTCATGTTTTAAGAGCAGAGCTGAAGACATTATTTGTTTTCCTGAATGCTTCAGTCATCCTGAGTGAACTCTGTGAAAGTGACAGCTGACATGCCTTTGGAGGAGCCTTGGACAAAATGTATTCTGTTCTGAATCAAATGCTAAAGGGTACAGTGATGTGACAGGCTTCAAGGAAACTGTCTGAGGGGTTAGGCAAGCTCGAACAGGAAATGTTTAAAAGAAAAGAGAATGAACCAAACGGAAAGAAAAAAAAAAAAAAAAGCCCCAGAAATTGAAACAGAGTGAAGTTGAGAGGGCAGAGAGAGAATCACTGTGGTTCTGACTGGAGCCAAATCTCTGCCTTCTTTTGCTACCCTTCCTTGTTCTTTTTCTCCACCCTCTTACTATGCCACAGTAGCAGGTGGGATGGATTCAGCTAACTTCCTTTTAGTTGTCTGAGCAAACCACATCTTACCTTGCAGTCAGTGGACACAAACAAGTGCTTTTTGGATGGGATTCAACTGACCTGTTTTTGATGTTCATATTAGTGTGATATGAATAGTATCAGAAAGTGAACTTCTCCCCTTCAGTCAAAAGGGGAAACTTCAAACATAAACTAGGAGTATACGTTGTAGAATATTATATTTGGTCAGATGGATCATACTGAAAACAGGTCAAAGCTAGGGTCACTGTCTAGGTGTGCTTATAAATTTTGAATTTAGGGCTCAGTAGCTCTTCAGTAAATGAATAGAGTATGTTTTGAGAGACCATTCTGTTTTCAAAACCATGCTGTCACTTCAAAGCCACTGCCAAAGCTGAGAAGAAGCATAGGCTCAAATAAGATGTGTAATACAGCAGATGATTAGGTCAAACTTTGGAACACTTTTGTCATTATTAAAGCATCTGATCACAAATGATGAGGATCTTAGGGACAAGAAATGAGAACTTAGGAAGACTTTCAAAAGCTTCAGTAAACCTTGGAAAAGACCTCTGGAGCTAAAATTATGAGAGAACTTAAAGCTTTACAAAATAGATTGAGGAAATAATAAAAAACAGGAAGCAGAAGAAAGCAGGACTAGTCTGAGTCCTTTCATGTCCATAATGGTCTGCCTTTGGGGTTGCTGGTATGAGGGAGAATGGATTTAGAGTGTCCTCTAGGAAGGGAGATTGGATCTTCAGGTAAATAACTTTCCCCCCCCCCCTTCTTTCATTTTAACAGCAAATTGAATGTAGGTTTATTTTGAGATTTTTTAATAATGCTTTTGATGCTTCAGCCTTTTTAAAAAGAGATGCTCTGTTCCAAGAAGATTAAAATGGAATTTTATGGTGGTTTAAAGTAGTTACTTTTTATTTGTCTATTTTTGCCCTCCTGTAACTCCTTCTCAAATTCAATCTGAATTCATAAGAATTTTTGGCTTGCTTCTGGCTTTGATTGAATTTAGGACCTGGTGAAAAAATTTCATCCGTTTTTAGTGGGTATTTGTCTACATAGCAATGATTTCAGGAAAACTCTTTGTAACCAGCTTACCTGCACACTTTTTAGGGTTTTTTGTGTTTGTATTGCTGTGAAATTCATGCTTCCAGTCAGGGCTGAAGGCCTCGTGAATCAGGCATCCTGCCAACACAAGCGGTGGTACTTACCCTAAAGAGGTTACCACTGGACTTCAGAGGAGAAAAATGAAAAAGTACTTAGCATAATTTCAAGTATCTTTTGTTACTGAACTTTTTATGATGTCACTTTTCTCCAGGTCCTTAGCCATGATTTTGAAAACGTTTTTGTTTCCTTATGCTCTTATATAGGAATAGGCATTAGCCTGAATATCAGTTGGTTTTCAGTGTCTGCAAAAGTACGTTTGGAGCGGTGAGATGCTCTGTGTCTTCATCAGTGAGAAGCACAGTCCTTGGCTCAGCAATTATGGATGAGTTCTTGGAACACCTGCAGAATTAAATCTCAATAAGTCAAGGACTGACTCGACACTGGAATAATTCCTGTCCTTGAAGAAGGTAAGCCTGGCATTTTCAGACTTTGGAGCATGTGGTTTTGGGATCCTTGCATAGCAGAATCTGCCATCGGATCTTCTTGAGAGACTCTTGTGCACTAGATGGATTAATTCAGGAATATATGTAAATCACTTCAAAGACAGAAGTTGTTCACTATTCACCAGAGGTCTATGGCCTAAAGAAAGTTTTCTATAGGTTTCTATTCTTATGTAAGGAACAGCAATGCTTTTGAAAAACTACAGGTACTGGTTAGCCACGTTTGCTTTGAGATGGGTGTAAGCATTTTGGTTTAATGCTAAATAGTTTTCTGTATTTCTGTTCATGCACACTTCTCCTTCCTTATGCGTGCACAAGAGGGAAATAGTAAGACACTGGAAACAGGTTTTGCTCTATGATACTCGCAACCCAGTAAGTATAACCAAACCCACTGTAAAATTTACTCTTTGGAAAATTCTTAGCAAAATATCCATCTGAAAGGGTTATTACTAGAACTGTGTATCAGTGGCTTCTGGGGTTCTTCCACCTGTGACTGGCAATCGGATCTGTGTAGAACAGCTGAGTTACTATAAAAAATAGGATTTGCAAACATCTGACACCTCTGTGCAAGTGTCTAAATTTCATATAAATCTGATAGCAAGTGGCAAATACACCAAACAACCAGCTCCCCTCTCCCCCTCCCCCCAAATGCTGTATAGATGTTTCTAGGTCTAAATGCCAATTCATGGTATTTGGTTGTTCTCAGAGAGCATTTACATCTGGGTTTTACTTGAAAGCTCACATAAAGACATACTGCTTTTGTTTTGAGATGCTGAAATGAGGGTTGTAATGCCTTGTGGTCCTCAGAATCAAGATATCCCATTTCCATACTCTTCTAGATAGAAAGTTAGGAATCTGTCTTAGGAAAAAAACCCAACTAAATAGCCCAACTCCTCAAATAAAACTAACTTTTGACATTTTCCCAAGGCAAAGGTGAAATTGACTTGACTCGATGCATTTAATACTGAAAAAATCAACATTGTCATGAATATAAAAGAACCTTTTACCTGTAGAGAAACATATAGGTTAGTATTAGTTTTTAGTGATATAAAATTAAATACAGGAACTGTCAACACTTTGAATTGAAACCCACAAAATACACTCCAGATGTGATCTATCCAATTAATTCAGTGTGAGTAAATTTATTGCCAAGAAGGAGAAAAGGTGAAAACAGAAGCTGAGTGATAAAAAAAGTACCAGACTCACTCTGATGTAGTGGGTAATGTAAACTTCTGGACTCTGTCTACAATTGAAATACATCTCTACTCTCAGATGTGCCTGGTACAGAAATAGAGTTTGAAAATTCATTCTTCACTACAGAAGAAAAAGAAATTAACAAAACTCAATAGTTGAATCAAACACATTCACTAAGAAGTCATGTTTTCTGTGCGTTGGTTTCCATGCACTCCTCACCAGTTGGTGGCTTCCTCTTTCCATTGCTGAAAACTGCGACCACAGTAAGGCAATATATAGCCAGGGATATTACATTGATTTACTGGAAGGGTACTGCAGAAGAACGGGAAACTTAGTTGGCCAGTGTTGCACTTCCATAACAAGCATTACTGCCAGATAATTAACCTTGATGTTTGTTTAGCACCCTCAGAGAGCTTCATTACTGATGCAGTCAATTATCTTCTAGTAATGGCTACTACAGAAGGTAGAATTGCTTAATTAAAATTATTCAGACCAAAGAGGCAGTATGATTGGGTAATGGATATTGGAATGAAATAGAATAATCTCATAGAGCTACATACCTTATCTAAGCCTTGTATTTCACATTTCAGGATGGTAATTCTGACTTCTTCCATACAAAAATAACAACAAAATTATTTATTCATTCTCCGACCTACATATATTTCTTTTCTCAATATCATCCTTTTATAAAGGAGCTACAATAAGAGAAGGAAAGAGAGAATTCCACAATACAGAGTGCTTCAAAGAGTGAAGATAGAAGTAGGTCCATTCCATGGAATAAAATGAAAAGGTGGGAAGATTATTGCTCGTAAGAGATGTAAGTTATAGCTATGCAGGTACGTCTTAGGTGTTGCTGAAGAGAGCCTCTAGATGGCCTTGTCTGAGGAAAGAGATTTGATTTGTTTTCCCCTCTGAGACAGTTTGCATTCCCACCTTTTTTATAGATCATAAAAGAAGTGGAAAGGCCAGAGTTTTTGACAGCCTTAGAGCAGGACTATCTTTGGAGTTAAAGCCTGGTTGATACAGAGATACAGCTTTGGGTCCCTGTTTCAGCAGGGCTTGAAGATCAAGTTTGTCTTCCATAATGTAAAAGTTTCCAGGCATCTGCTCCCACTTCTAAGAGCACTTTGACAGCCCCATGGGTCCACAAGTACAGGCTTTATTTGATGAGGTTAATTTTAGAGGTAGTTCTGTACTCACAGACAAGTGAGCCCTGACTGATGGGTGTTTTGCCAACAAAAAACCCAGTGAGATGGAGTTGTATTTGTAAAACTGTTCTTCTACTAGTCTGTCTTATTTTACTCATGGCTGATTTTCCTGCGTGGCTGTAAATCTTCAGACTCCTTGGTCCACTTAAGTCCAGAATAAGAAGTCTTTGCTGTATGTAGAACATAATGTTGATACTATAGCTATGTTTGTAAAAGCAGTCTTATTCTAGACATGGTATATGACTTATTCAGTACGTGGTATTCCTCTCAAGGGCTATATTTTTAAAGGTATATAAATGTCAACTACGTAATATAGGTGAAGGAAAAAAAAACTACTAAAGTAAAAGGCATAAATGAGAACATCCATTGCAATTTGGCATCTAAGCTACAAATCTGGGCTGGAAAATTTGATTTTGGACAGGCGTCTGTGCCCTAGATTACCTTGAAAAACCTAACTCCAACATTATTTTTTTATAATGGGACTTGGGTTTATATGTCACCTATGCACATCTCAAGCCTCCATCTGAACTTTGTGAGTTATGCTGCTTTGGAGTGAACTGATAATGCAGGAACAGCTACCACTAGGTCAGGTTGCTTAAAGCCACATCCAGCTTGGCCTTGAACACTTCCAAGGAGGGGGCATCTACAACACTGCTCATGGCAGTAGTGTTGTACCTAGATGACCTTTAAGGTTCCTTACAACCTCAGCTATTCTTTGATTCTCTGATAGCTGCCATTGACTTTGAAGGTAGAAGTTAATGAGGTGAAGGAAATCCTGGTGCAAGAAATTAATGGCAGAGCTCACATTCATTTTATACATTCAAGATCCCACTTATGATTTCTGGATCATGCTCTGAATTTCTAGTGTCTCAAATAGGTCCCTATCAACTATAGCCTTTTTATCCTCTGAAAACCAGAGGGAACATAAGAGATTATAGCTGAAATAATATTTACTCTAGTACCTCTGGCTATGAAGAAAATAATTGTGGTCCTTTCTGTGATTCTGTCTCAAAAGAATAACTGCAGTACTGCAACCAGGTATCCTTCCTTAGTCTTTAAAAAAACCCTCAAACCAAAATGCAGAAATCATTAAGTAGTTCTTTAAGAGGCATCACTTCTTTGCTAAGCATGCAATTAACCTGTGGACCTTGATGCCTTAAGATATTATTGAAGCAAACTATTTAGCCAGATTCTAGTAGAGCCTAGCTATCTATATAAATAGCAAGAATAATCCAGAAGTATAATAGCTTTCCTAAAATACAGTGAATTTAGGAACTTGGATTTAAAGACACAAGCAAGATTACTAACTCATAAATTTACCTTAAATCTTGCCATGTTTAGTATTTTAACAAAGTCTCGTGTCTAAGACACACTGTTTTGTGAGAAGCTGAACTTTGTCCTTTAAAAATGTTTAAGATATATGTTGCTGGCTCTCTTGAGAAGTCTGGAAAAAAAAAAAAAAAGGAAACTGGAATTCATATTAGAAGAATGCTTGCTTTCTACTTTTAAAAACCAAACAAAAACATAAAAATGCAGAGATCTCTTGTGCTGAAGGTCATGGTTCTTTGTAGAGCTTTGTAAAGGCTGAATATCAGTGGCAGTTGTGATTGCACATCCAACCACTGCTCTGTAGGGTAGTGGGAGAAAAGAAAACATCATGTTTACAGCAGATACCCTTTGCATACCAGCCCTGAGTTCTGAGCTGCACATGGGGACAGAAAGGCAATAATGATCTCTGTTCTTTGCTGTAATAGAGCCCCACAGAAATTAGAGGGCAAATGCGGGCTTTTTCTAGAACACATGAGAGATGTCTCCAAAGAGATGAAAAGTTACATCTTTGTTAAGTTCTTGTACTTCAACAACACACATTTGTCAGATGTATAGTAAATGTGTGTGTGTGTGTGTATGTGTGTGTGTACATTGGTCTATGGTAAATAATGATGCTTCTTTCTCACCATCCCTGGAGGCATTTAAAATACGTGTAGATGTGGACATGGTTTAGTGAGACATGGCACTGTTAGGTTTAAAGCTCAGCTCAATGATCTTAAAGGTCTTTTGCAACTGGAATAATTATATTATTTTGTTTCTGGTTAGTGCATCTTGAACTACTGTGCTTTTACTGCAATTAGCAAAACTATGAATAGACAACTATGCAGTTGTTTGCAA
This sequence comes from Florisuga fusca, assembly GCA_038090715.1. Lineage (NCBI taxonomy): Eukaryota > Metazoa > Chordata > Aves > Apodiformes > Trochilidae > Florisuga > Florisuga fusca. The sequence goes on along the minus strand of JAAWXA010000004.1, from coordinate 45,731,344 downwards.
CTTTCTAAGAATCTGGATCATTGTTTATATCTTTTTCCCAAGAAATGCTTGTCCGCCCTTTAACAGATCTTGTTGCAACCCTCAGTAGGGTGTCAGAGTGTTTCCAGAAGGGAATATATACAAAACCATAGGCAGCTTGCTCAAAATAATGAAACCAATAAACTAGATTGTCTCGCCTAGTAGACCCCACATTTTCTTCAGTTGCATTATGGCAGTAAAAATGACAGGCTTTGTAGAAGTGCTGGTACACATGAGAGATGAGACTGACCTAGGACGAGGCAGTATTTCCACACATCAGGAAAATTACCTTTCCCTTTTAGAAATCTACCTACAACTTCAGTGCATCTTATGGATAACCTTTGTACTTGCTCCTTCTTTGCTGTGCACAGAACATTGGCAATGCCACCAGGACACTCTGCAGCCTAAAGCAGATGCTACTATGACTCTAAATTAAGTCTTATCATTCAGTGACTGATTTGCAACCAAGTGTCCTTAAACATATTTTTTCCCTCCAAATACAACCAGCTCAAAATAGAACTTTAAGTGAAGGAAAGTACAAACAGATTCAAGTACATTGCATGCTCACAATTACTGTATGCAAACAATAAAACAGGGAAAAAAATAGAAACCACTCAAAATCATATTTCCTCCTAAAAGAGAGTGTAATCAAGGTATAATGAGCACTGAAATTAATAAATTAAAAATAAATGCCCAAAAGAGGGAGGAAAAAAAATGTGGTAATCAGTTGGCAATTATATTTTTGGCATTGTAAATTAATTCCCCAAATGAATCTTCTTCCAGCTTATTTCACTCCATTATCTGTTTTCTTCCTTATTTTTAATCTAATGATTAGTGTTTCTGAATTTTGTACATAATGATAATTTTTAAAAACCAAAGGTGTTTATTTAAAAATAAAATAAAAAAAAAAGTACAATGTGTCAAATGCAAAAGTATGACATTTTGTCCTTTCCAATCTGTGAAGAACAGAAATGTCCTAATAATGAAGCTGTCCTTGTAAAGTGGGGTTTTTTGTGGGTTTGTTTTTGTGCTGTTTTTTTTTTTCCTTTTTTTTCTGGTTTGAGCCTTGTGGCATTATTCATCTTTTCAGTAATAGAATTTCTTCTCAGTTGTCTCCCAGTAGCACTAAACAGCAACCTGCAACTGAGCTCAACTGTTCCTCCATCTTCTGTGCTCCACCCTCAAGTACTCAGAATCTTACAGACAGCTTGAATTTTAAGGAAGAGGGAGGGTAAAAATCCTAACTCTACTTATTGACAACTTCTCTTCACTTACGCTCTTTTCTAATTTAATCACAACAGAATTTTCTTTCTGCCATGTATCAAAATCTACAGCAGATAGACAGTTATTGATGCTAATCTGAAATAAAGAAGGAAGTAATGAATTAGATAGCATCCAGGAAAGTCACTCGATCTGAGAAGTTGGAGGAAAAAAACAGCAGATGGACACTTTGTTTGCTTTTGTTTCTCTCTCTGCCCCACCCACCCCCCCCCAAAAT
>JAAWXA010000004.1:44863267-45107164 GCA_038090715.1 Florisuga fusca | reverse complement strand
GGGGGGATTTTTTTTTTTTTTTAGGTTTTGCTGAGATTTTTTTTTTTAACTACATACCTGTGAAAATCAGACTGTATTAGGTGTTTTTCCCATTACTAGTGCTCCAGAATTTTTCTTAGTACATACGTAGACAAGATACAGAAAAGAGACTGACAGCTTCTTAAAAGAGTCTTCTTACTTTCTTGGGCAGAATGTTGTGAAAGCCACATACAGTTCTGTTGTTTGTTTTTTGTTTTGGTTTTGTGCAGCTTTTTGTCTGCAAAGACAAAAAAAAAACAAGTCTCAGCAGTGGCTTCCAACAGCCCTGTGGGACATTTGAGAAGCTATGGTTTACCATCTTTATGTCACTGTTTTTCTGCTGTATCTCAGTAACTGCAAGTTGCTTCACTTTCCTAAGGCTTTGCAAAAAAAAACGGGGATTTAGAATGTAAATGGGTAAGAGCAATTAAAAATAAAATCATACCTATGTGTGCAGTGCCTAATTTGATCTTGGAAATGATTTTTCTTGATTCTTCTTGGAAATGTTACCTCAGAATTTCATCAGTTTTAATTTAGTAGTCAGCATTGCTACCTGCTTTGTAGAGTATATGGCTGTGTGGCTGAATGTGAATGGAGAAGTTATTACCCTTCTGAAGAGCAGGGTAGCAGTAAAAGTTGGGCACTTTTTTTCTGTTCTGAAAATGATCACGCCTTGAATCTATTGAACTTTGTGAAGTGACAAAGAGAGGAACACTTCCTCTTACTTAGAAGCAGCTTTTCTGGCACAAAATTGTGACAGCTTTTGTGTCCTCTGTTGGCACAAGTCAGATGAGCTGGAGCAAATATATTCCAGTATTTGCTTAGTGCTGGATGTCACTTGTAGAACAGAAATAGGCAAGCAAACTCTCAAGCTCTGTTTCTTGGGCTTCCAACACAATGAAGTGCTGCTTTTGCTTCCTCTTAATTTTTCTGTCCAAGATTTGTTTTTTGGGTTTTTTTGTTTGTTTTGTTTTTTGTAAATTTATGAGCTCTAAATAAATCTTGGGGTTTAAACTATCCCACCACATGTTAAGAACCCTCCACCAAAGCAAAGCCACCATTTAAACTGGCACTGACTTTCTTTGAAGGATCTGTGATTTTTACAGTGTAGCTACAAATAAGTGACTGTGAATAACTGTCTATTTGCACAGGTTATATGTTTCTAACAATAGAGCTGTTCTTTTTAATGGTAACCATAGCAAAAAGCTTCAACTTGACTTGACTTGACTTTAAAACAGACCTGTCAGAGAACTTTATATGGCTAAACCGTTTGTTTAACATAATCTCACAGTTTAAGCAAAACTAAATTTCATATGTAGCAGTATGTTTTGTGATGCAAAATCTGTTTAGGAATAAATTTTTGTGTGCTTCTGATGACTGATTTTATTTAACATTTTACCGTGCTAGTTTACATTTATATTCATCTTCTTGCTCTGGTCAGATTCTGGATGTCTTTCTATATAATGTCTGAAATGAGAATTACTGTGTAGTGGCTTAGGCTGGTCCAAGCACTGGGAGGGGCCTTTCTTGGGTTAGCATTTTTAGATGCCTGGGTTTAGTCATTCTAATCCTGTGTGTGATAGCAATTGGCTAATTATAAGTATATGAAAGTACCTGGTTTCTTGGGAAAAATAGATGAGGAATAAGCAGATTTGGCTTTTTTCCCCCGTATGATTGAAATTAAAGTAGGCCTGAGAGGTCTTGCTGTTTTATAAAGCTTTGAATGTGCTTATTGTGATGCCCTCATTAAAAAATGTACAGTAATGAGTGGAGCTACAAAGGGAAGCACTCGAGCAGTGTAACACTAAATTGGAATCATTAAATATTTAAAGATAATAATACATGAACTGAGTGTTGGAACGTGCTGGCATTTTTATATAATTCTAGGAAATGTGGGGCCACAGATTAAATTTATTAGTTACTGATACTGACTTTTTAGTCAGCCCAGTGGAGTATTTTGTATTTCCATTTTTTAATTGTGTTGTAAAAGAAACATAAATAATATTAATGTGATGCACTAAAAAGTGAAGTACAATTATTATCCAGTCTGTAAAAACTGGAAAAAAAAATCTTAAGCCTAGAAATCTCCACATTAATTTATGCCAAGTCTGGAAGTTTGATAAGCCCTACTTGCAGGAATGCACAAAGGATAAAGTAGTCTTGCTAAGAGGTTCTCACTGTTGTACTTACCAAGCATTAATTTAAATTGCAAAGTAAATATTCAGGTTAAGTTTGTTTTATTACCAAAACAGTAGTTTCTAGTAGCTGTAGCACCTACATTTTACAGTTTTGGTTTTTGTTTGTTAACTTCTCCCATCCCAAGTCTGAATGAAGCCATTTCATGTGCACATGAAAATAGAGGTGCTGTAGTGTTCTCCAACTGGATAACACCTATTTAAAAACTCAGAGCCCAGATAGATCATACCACAATGAGAAGTCTAATATTTCTTTATTTTTGTTTTCCTTCTGAAAAATGGATTAAAGCATTAATGTCTAGGGTGGTGAAGAGGGGAGAGTCTGATAATGATCTTTAATCTCAAAGAGTAAGTGTTTGAGTTCTGTTATCTGGCAATTCCCCTTCTTTCCCCTTTTTTTCTTACTCTTCTTTCCCTACAGACATGGTTCTTCCTGCTGTCTGCCTTTCTGCTTCTTCCTGCTGCCCCTGTTGGTGGTTGTTACAGATGTTCTTGGTCTCCCTCCTACAGCAGTGAAAAGGGCAGGTGAGAGAGGGCACAGTTCACATCCAGCAGCCAGATGCTGGGAGCGAAGTCTGGCTGGTGCAGCTTTGCCTGAATTCTGCCCTGGCATGGCCATGTTGTGTTGGAGTACTTGAGAAGCTGCCAAGCCCCTGTGCTCTTGCCCTCCTTCACTCACTTGCATAGGTGTAGCCCCTGTGATCTTACCCCACCCTATCCTTATTTATCATTTGGGGGCTGCATTTGGGAAGCAAACAGAAGAGGATATCTCGCCATTCCGCTGTTCTGAAATAGAAGCTTTCAGCTTTCAGAAGATTTAACAAGAAAGGAATTTTTCTATTGCAGACCCTGTGTTTCTGGACTGAGTAATTTGGATATTGCTTTATGGCTCCATTTAGGTATTTAACCTTACATGAATGAACAGTAAGCTGTTTTTGCTAAAAAAGAGTGAGGCTCCAAAATCTCAGTGTGACCACTGAGTGAGCTTTCTGGTATTTGCTTGCAATAGTGACATTGTTATACAATACTGGGTTTTGTTCAGAGACTCAACATTATATAGTCTGGTTAACATGAAAAAGAAAAGGAAAATCCAAGACCAAGTTGAAATATTTCTAAGGTTGAAAACACCATGTTTTTTTCATCTGCTTGTCTTTTACCTGGGGCATTAAGAGATTTGCAAAGGTTTCCTTAGTGAACAGAACTTTGTTGCTCACAAATACGTAGCTCAAAGTTCAAACGGAAACATATTTTATTGGGAATAGGAGGATTTTCATTCTTATTTTGATCCACCATTACAGAAGATTCCAGGGTTTTTTGATTTTTCCTGTAGCTCCTGTTTACAAGTTACTTTGCAAATTGCAAGTGGCTTCTAACTTGTAGTGACAATCTATCACCAGTGTTAGAAGAAGGAGGAGGAGGGAGGAAGTGCTAGAAGAGTTGGAAGACTTTCCTGTTTTCCTTGACAGTAGTCTCACTGTTTGAATGGAAGACAGTTGTAGGCAAAAAGGGGAACGGCGTACTTAGGAAATGCGCAAATGCTATATGGTTTTGACATTGTGTTTAGCAGCTTTACCTAAGAGTAACCACCCTAATCACCTTTATGTAGTTCAAACAGTTACTTTCTGAGGTATTTGTTCCATACACCTCCAATTAGAGCACTCAAGGCATTTGCACAGGTGCAATTTAGTGAGGATACAATAAGGAAAACCATAAGGCTAATTTTGTGTTCCAAGGGCATTTTAAAGTAACTACATTTCATAGCAAGATGTGTAATTAGATCTTATTGTAGGAAGAAGGTTATGAGGGTAGTGTCAGGTTGTTGTACACTGAATTCACTAATTTTAAGTTTCAAGTCATTTTTGATAACCCACAAATCCTGAGCTCACCTGTAGCTTTTTCTTAACAACTCCCTGTGCTTTATGATACATAATCCATCAAAAAACACCCACAGGCATGCTCTTTTGAAATTCCTGTGTGGAAACGTCAAAACTTAAATGCTTTAGCATAAACAGCCTTGCACAAAATTCTGCCTTTTGATCCATGTGAATGTCATCCTGAATGTTTTTCAGATTTAATATTTGGGCTTTGCCTTTGGAGGCTATTGAGAAGGTATGGCTTTGTGGAAGAACAGTGACAACTTCATTGCTGCCTCTCAAATGAGGATTGTGAATAGTCTACGTGGGCTGCTAAGATTGTTGGGATTACTTATGCTGTGTCTTGGTTCTTAAATACCACACCATCTTCTTAATGCAACCCCCTAAGCAGGGGATTATTTTACCTACGGATTTTTTTTCCCCCCTGATTATGTGCTGCAGGGATAACCGTTTCAGATCTTTAGTCAAGAAGAAACATAGAGCTGCTTAACACTCATTCCACAGCCCTGTCTCAAGCATCATAAAATGTGCATGCAACTTGTATCTTGTTAAGGGCTTGTCCAGACAGGTTTGCTAGGGAAATTTACTGCGAGTTAGTTGTATGGGTTAGCTGGGTTAGCTCAAGAACTCAGAGTCATTCTGTTCCTGGAAGGGAGAAATGTGAGGAAATTTGCGGATACCCATACCAAAAGCAGTCATTCAGTTGTTTCACCAGGAGTTCAGTGCCCCCGAGGAAACAAGCCCTTAAAAAGTGCTTTGAAACCTCTGAGTGTCACTAGGGCATTTGGAAATAGAAATGAGCCATTATCTGAGGTGTTTTCCAAGGGTTCTACTGACAGGAAAGAGCTCTGCTCTTAGCTGAGTTTCCTGACTGAAGATGTGCACTTCTGCAGCGTCTGTGTGCCATTTAACTGAAGCTGGCAACTCTTAGAACTCTTACCTGGGTGTTTTGTGATGCTGTTGGTTTAGCATTTACATTATGAGAACTTCCATCAGATACAGAGCATATTAATACAGGTTTTTTGAAGTGCCTTTGTTATGGGAATGGTTTGAATGATTATCTGAAGCTCAAATACTTCTTTTTTTTTTTGGTAATACTCTGACAGATTAAGTAAAAGCTACATGGAAGAATTGTGGTATTGCAACACAGCATCATGCGAAAGAGGAGAGAAAGTGTTGAGTCGCATTAGCCACAGAAATCTGGAAGATAAGTAACAAGTGCTCTAGTTGAGAGCCTGGAAGAATTGGTTAGAAGTTAGAGGAAGAAGCAAGTGTGCTTAATTACTACAAAATTATCTTACCTTTCTGTGTCAAAATTAAGAAAACCAGTTAAACTTGCAGTACAATAATAGCCATTGCACTAACAGTACAAGAGACCAAATGCTAAATGAATCTGAGAGAAAAAGTAAGGAAAGCCCCCCCTATATGATCTGTGCATCTGGACTTGGAACAACCATGCAATGAGACTTTTAAAAGTTTATTTAATGGCAGAGGACTGGTACATTTCCATCACTGTTACAGCAGAGCTGTTGCCTGCTCTTTGGTTAATTAAATATATTTTCTTTAGCATGTTACTTGGATGTTGGTGTGTGTGGACCAGTTGTTTCAGGCTCAAGCTTAATCTAATGTTTCATACAACCACACACACATTCTTGTAACACTTAGAAACCCAGAGTGCCAAAGAGAACTGTCCTCAGGTGGGTCAAACAGTGGATGTGGGAGTTTATGGTTGGAGAAATGTTTTTGGTATGTGAGCATGAGATCCATCTTTACAGGATTGGTAAATATATGAATGAAGCTCAATGTAATATTCCTACTGTTTTGGTTTTTTGTTTTTTGTTTTTTTTTTCCTACCATTTAAATTGTTTTCTAAAGGAGACAAACTATTGCATATGTAAAGATTCTTATTAAAATTAGCCTCTAGCCAGTTTTCCAATGTTATGTAATTAACCGCTTATAGAAACAAGAAAAGACAGATTTTGGAACATGTAATTTATACTGCTGTCACTGAATCCATAATTCAGGAGGTAAGGAATGGGGCTGCTTGTTCTTGATGGATTGTAATTGCAACATGATTTAAAAAAAAAAAAAAGGAGAAGAGATTCTAAAGGTAATTTTAATATGGGGGAAAAAAAGCAGGCCATGGCACTAGTATGAAATTTGTGACATTTATCAATATAAATTGGACAAATCTTAGTATTTTATTACAATATTCAGTGGTGACATCTATCAGCCTTTGACCTTCTCTTTTACATGATTCATGCTGATCCACTCTTCCTGAGGCTGCTGTATTTTCAGCCCCCTGGAGCAGCCTCAGATATCAGTTATTTGAGAGCAGGGGAGATGAGCCTGCTGGAGCTGTCAGCTGTCATGCACACCAGCTATACAGAAAAAGGGATATTCATGGTTTGCTGTGGATCTTGTTGTAAGCTGTGGAAGAGGTGTAATTAGAGGATACAGGGTTTGCTGCCAAAATGTGCTTGAGTCTCTTGCCTTAAACAAGTCTTGTTCCAGGGAGTCCTTCAAAACTAGGGTAATGTAGATGGGGAATGGGTCTCTTCAGATACAGAGGGAAGGTTTGAACTGTTTTGCTTATGGTTGAGAAGTTTGTTATTGGCAGATTTGATTGTTGTTATATTGGGTATGAAGTAGTTTATAACGAAGAGAATTACAGGACAAGAACAAACATCTGTACTTGGATTATTGGGCTGACAAAATTTAAAACAGACCAACAGAATTCTGTCTATTACAATGATGAATAAATCTTTCTGTGGCGCAGTGGAAATCCTGCAGAAAGTACCAGAGGGTGGTAGATGCCATTGGACTTCCTCAGTAAATGTTGCCTTTTGTGAGGCACAGATTCTTTTTTTTTCATTTTTTTTTTCTTCAGAGAAGGGAGAGGTGAATGGTAGACATAAAAGGGTCAAAGCCTTCTCGTTGACCCCTTGGTTTGAATCAATGTTGGCAAATCTAGGAGAAGAATTGATGACATTTTTGCAGGATCGGANAAAATTATTTGAATGGGCTCTAAAAGAAGGAAACTCCAGGAAGGGATTTCCTTTAAGTCACTGGAATGAGAAGTTTGCCTCCTGCAAAAATGTCATCAATTCTTCTCCTAGATTTGCCAACATTGATAACATTTTTGCAGGAGGCAAACTTCTCATTCCAGTGACTTAAAGGAAATTCCTTCCTGGAGTTTCCTTCTTTTAGAGCCCATTCAAATAATTTTCTCCAAAAGGCCTATCTGAACCATGGTATGGGTAAATAGATTTGTTCCAGTGCTTACCAGGAAAAAATTTATTTTGTGGAGCTGTGGAGTGAGGGCACATTTTAGAATTTGTCTTGATATTGTTACGTGGAGAAATGAGTTATGTGATGATTCAGATGAGGCCATGCAGATAGCCTCAACAGTTGGAGAAGTGATGCAGTTTTGGGACTGGAAATTCAAACATTGAAGTGAAGATGCCTAAAATAAGAGATTCGTTGTTAGAAGAGCTTGTGAATTAGAGAAGAAGCTGTTGATCATCTCTGAGTCTGAACCTTGTTCTCTTATAAGGTTCTACAGCGTTGAGAATAGATTGCTTTCTTTCTCTTAATGAAGGCCAGCAGCTGTTTGCAATGCTGAATTTAAGCCCATGGAGACATGTATTAGCAAGCAGTAATATTCAAAAATGACTGATAAATGGATGTGGTATGGCTCCTCGTTCAGCACATGTGCCTATGTGGCAGCCATGGATGAAGTAGGACTTATAATAACATGTTTCACTCCAAGGTAAAACAGCCATAACCATCTGGGAAATGGAGGAGGTGATCCTGGTCACCCTCTTCCCTTGTTTATTCCGGTTGACTTCTGTCAATTCTGTTGCACGGCAAGCAAGCAGTTAAAAATAAAACTATTAAGAGTTGTGTTAATCATTGTATAATTTATCTTCATATTTGTTTATTGCCTTGGGTACTTGATTAGACAGCTCCAACATACAATTAATCAGTAACCTTCAGTGTTAACTTCTCAGCACTGTTTAATTAATCGGTTGTGTTGCAGAGGCTCAGCTGGCTAGGAAGGCCAGGAACTGTGCCATGTAAACACTTTTGTTAATGTCAAGTGAAGGTTGAGATACGCTTTATTTTTTTCCTCTATTAGCTTAATTGAACTAATCAGCCTTTCAGGATTCTAGTGCAAGTTCTAGAGGCAATTCTAAAATACAGATAAAATGCATAGAAACAACGTGTCATATAAAAAGACTTACAACAATAGTTAAGGCACAAAACTTTTCCAGCATTTAAGTGTAGTGATCATCACATGTTTATTAAGTACCAGTGCAAGGTAAAGAGCAAAATAAAATCACTTATGATAGTAGTGTATTTCATCAATTCTGCCATTGTGGGATTGTTTATTTTACTTCTTCTAGACACATAAAAGCAACCTGCAGTTCTAGAAAGCAGGGAGGGTTTTCATCTTGGCACTGGAGGTATTTACTATAAATGCAGATTTTGATGCATTTGGGGTATTGGATCTATGTGAAAGAGACTTTAAAGCTCTTGTGTGAGTGTCTAGAAGAGAGTGGAGGGGCAGGTTCTCCTGAGAAAGGAGCCGTCTGTGAAGGTTATGCCTTGGACACTTGCGATGTAATTGAGACCCTCAAAACTCCATGACTGCAACAAATCCTGGTTTCAAAAGTGACATGTCTTGATTACCTCATAACAGTTATGTGAACTTGCAGGAAAATTGCACATTTCAGTCTTAAAAGTCTGATTAAATTTGTGAAGACTGTATGAAGTACAGCTGGAAGTGCTGCCTGTACATGGGTGTGTTTCTGTGGAAGTGCAGAAAGAAGGAGCGGTGTGAAGACTGTAAGAATCGCCTCTCTTGAGAACAACAGACAGTTTAGAGGTAATGCTTCCAGAACACCATTTCTAGTAGTAAGATTGATAACCATGTGGCTTATATCAAGACCAGAAGGCTTGCACTCTGATAACACCACAGCACAGAGGACTGCTCAAAACACAGTGTGTTTTCCTGGCAAACGTGATGATGATGATGACAATGAGGTTGCAGTATATCCCTCCTTTCCTGTTAGCTCATGTTGAAAAAGCTAAAATGTATTTCAAACAAGCAAGGCATCTGGACACATGTGCCTTGGTACTTCCAAGTCTGCAACTGCAAGAGCGTGAGTGAATGAAATCTGTGAGAGGATGGAGATAATTAAATCAACTTACTATGAATAAATAACACTTTTTCTTTCCATATTACCTCTCATTGAGTTATCTTGCAGAAATTTTTCACCGATACTTGTCAAGGACAGGCAGTACAGCATGCTACTGTGCATCTTGATCATATTGGTTAGAATATACTAATTAACATGTTCCAAATTCAACACATTGAATGAATTCAACATGACAGAAGAAATAATGAAGTCTGTTTTCCTACAGCTTTATATTGTTTATCCCACACCTCTTCTCAAACTGCTGAAAATCTGAGGTCCTGTCCATAACTATGACCTACTTCCAGGGAGAATCATCCAGACACAGCTTCATTTTTGCAAAGGGGAACAAGTTAAAATGGGTGTGGGCTTAATATAGTCCTCTTCTCTGCTAAGTGAGAAAATTGTGAAGCATTCAGCATCCTTGAGATTGGTAGTTGTGTATAAACTTTGACATATTTTCAAGGCAGAGTAATTAGAATACAGCTGACAGGTGGACAGGTACACAGCTCAGTATGATTACATAGGCTTTATTTTTCCATAGGAAACTAGGTTCTGTATATGATGGTGTTTATTGTAGGTGAGCAAAGCCTCTTGTGGCTTTTCTCCAGTGGGAAGATAGATTGGTGTTCTTCACAGCATGAGAGTGAGAAAAAGTGGCAGTACTAACAAAAATTCTGGACTATGAACTGAAACAGTGAAAAGGCAGTATTGCAAAATCAATGCAGCTGTCTCACAGGGTAGTATAAAGGGGTCATCTGTCTTTTTCTTAATAGGCAGTCATCTACATCAGCTACAGCAGAACATGTTAAATGGCAGCCTTATCCAAAAAAAGTATCAAGGATGGCACTGCTGAAAAAGGCTAGTGGTACTCCTCCTAACAAGCAGTTAGGTTGAGCTGGAGAAGTAAGGCTGCACTTACACAAAACCCAGTGTTGCCTGGAGAAGGGGGGAAGCCTTTTGCTGATGGTAGACTAGTTACAGAATGCTTTACGTGTGAAGGAAATACTCTTCTTGACTCTTCCTTATTTATATATGGACTGTTTTAATAAAAGTAACAATGGAGCACTTATTGTTCTTTTGGGTTTACTGTGGCCTACAGAATGACCATATATTCCAATGTGGGATTCCCTCTGCCAGTATTTAGCTTGCATATTCAAGTGTATATTTTTCTAACACTGATGTGTTGCAAAGTGGACATTTTTATTCATTGCACGCATCTGGTTGCTTTAGATAAACTAAATAAAAAGAGGTGAAATACCAGTGATAGTATTTTTCAGCTCAGTCTTCATTTCCCTGTGCTTTCTAGTAAGCTTCAATACCAAACTACTTCTTATCCTGGAAGTTCATATTACATTATTTTTCTAATACTTGGACTAATCTCAAGACATGGAAAAGCTAATTACTGCCCTAAGTCTAGATACAGTGACCGCTGTTACAAAGTGCAGCTCCATATCTGAATTCTTCTGACCCCAAGTATATGACTGACAAGGCTAAAGCTAAAACAAATCACTCAAATACTAAGCCACTTGGAAGTCTAGAGGCAGCTTAAATGCATTTTTCACAAATCCATCATTTACTCATGGTTTAATACCTAAGAATTATAAAATTGATGTTGAAGTAGACTTAGATTACTTCTATTTCCTCAGGGGCAAGAAGCATTCTGTGCTGATGTTAACACAAATTTTCTGTAGCAAGCAATAGCCCTCTTCTTCTCCTCAAATGTTCCTCCCCTCTTTTGTCCTCGTGTGGATCTGCTGTCCTGCAAGATTGCCTCAGAGCCACAAAACAGAACACCAAAGAGGTGTCTTAATATCTACTGGAGGTCCGTTCAACTTGGCAACTAAGATTGTCCAGAAGCACTTTTCCTTTCCTATCGTGTCTGGATTCTGGTTTCTCACAGTCTTTCATTAAGATATTAGAGTGGGACATTTTGCCAGCCCTAGCATAATAGAAGGTCATCTAAAGAAAAAAATTTTCACATGCCCAGCAGACACATTCTCATTCTGATCTCAGCTAATTTTGATCATACTAGTCAGAAGTTCTGTCCTAGTTAAATAATAATGACCTGTGCTGCTCCTTTTGTGAGGGATGTCCATAATTCTGCATACTGGCAACCTACACTTTTATTTTTGGGGGCTTTCGTGGCTCTCATACTGCTCTCCGTACCATTTGTTTGTCCATCCCACATACTTATGCTCACTCAAACTCTTTGTTTTTCCTGAGGAAACCTTGTGTGGTGATTTCAATTGATTGTTCTTTGCCATTCAGGGGGAAGATTCTTCTTAACAAAGTGAGAATAGTTATATTTGCCTTTAAACCCTGCCTACAGTATATGATCCGATGAGGCTTGAAAGCTTTCTTCCACAGAAAGTCAGTTCCAGCAATGTCTCAAATGTGCACAATGGTGGCACGAGTTAGGCCAGATTTCCATTGGAGTATGTCAGGAGGTGCTTGGTCTTTTTTGGAGGGAGCAGCAGCATCTTGCAACAGTGCTGCCCCAGATTTATGGGAACTTGGATGTGTGGACAGAGTGGATGGAGACTAGGAAATCTGAGCCATTTTGTCATTACAGACCCCAAAGTATTTGTACCATTTTTATCTTTTTATCTTAGTTAAAAAAAAAAAAATAAACAAAAAACAAAAAAACCCCAACCAAAAAAAACCCCAAAACAAACACCCAAGCAAAAATCCCAGCCTTTGCTCCCTGCTAGCCACCTTAAAAATAGAAACTAATATCCTATGCATAAAAGCTGAACTTCTCAACATACAGCTTCTTAACAAAGATGATTTGTAGTAGTAGATTTAAAGTAGATTTGTAGATGCTGGGCACCCAGATTTGGGACACTGTTTAAAGGCTGCTGATTCTTTTCTGGCCTTTAGACTGTTATCCCTTGTTTCTTATCCATGTAGACATCAGGAACACTACCAAAGACCTGGCCCAATTTGTGAGGTACTGTAGAGCTCTGCATGTGCAGGTGAAAAACATGAGCACCCACATAGTGTTTTTCTCACTCCTGTGGATAAAGGACTGGGTATGGATGTGCATCTCTTTCAGGTTAACGACCTGAGCTGGTTGGTGGTGTATGTAGTTCTTTGGCATTTAGAGCTCTGGATTCCTCTTCGTGGAATGAAGACTGATAGTGAGAGACAGAATCCATTTGACAGAATGGTGTGAGGGCATCAGTGCCAGCTGCCTTACCAACCTGGTGAGAGGATTTTTAAATTAGATACATTGGGGGGGTTCTGTTATCTAGCAGTTAAAGGAGGAACAACTTCTAGGGGCAGAAAGTACGTTGGGTGGGGTGCTGGTAGAAAAGGAGCATTTGGGAAAGATAAAATATGTCAAAACCAGACCCTGAGTGCCTGTTTACAAACGTATGCAGCTTGGGAAAGGTACGGCAGGAGCTCTAGGGAAAGTGGAAGTCCAGATGTAATGTTATTTCAAAAACAGAAAATGTGGGACAGCATTTGTGACTGCAGCTTTGTTTTGAGATGACATATGGATACAGATTCAGGGGGGGTTGGACAAGATAATCTTTCAGTGTGCCTTCCAACCCCTAACTTTCTATGATTCTATGACTAGAAAAGACTGGCAGGGAAGAACTGACAGAGTGCTGGGGGGTTGCACTTACCAAAGGAGCAGCCCGAATGTGTGTGTTCTTTGTAGAACAGACAAGAAGCTAGTTGAGAGTTTGTGGGCTGGAATGAGAGAAGATGCCAGTGAAGTTGATGATGTGATGAGTTTGTTATAGACTGGCTGATCAAGACAAAGTCTTCTTTAAGCAGCTTGAGGAAGTGGGGGTCACAGATCCTCATTCTTCTGGAGGACTTTAACCTCTGTGTCATCTGCTGAAATGGCAACCCAGCAAGATGCCAGCAGTACAGGGAGGTTTCCTAGAGTGTGCTGCAGACAGATAATGTTTGCTGATCTGTGCCTCATGAGTAAGAAGAAACTGGTTGATGATGTGATGAGTAACTGTAGCAACCATGAAATGGTGGAGATCAAGATCTTGAGGGGTTCTCAAGTGACCTGACAAGCCTTAAGGCTGCCCCACTTTCCCCCCCAAGGATGAAAATGTTTCTACCCGTTAGGCTGGGAGACAAGGAGGTGGATCACAACTGTGCTTCAGTCCAAAAGGGCAGTACTGGGGAGATGGGAGCAGAGGCAGTGTAGAAAGGAGGAATTCAGAAATGTTGTTCAGGCACAGGGTGATTTTATTCAGAAAGCCAGTGCTCGGGTGGAACCAAAAGTGGGAAGAGAAACAAGGCAAACTTCTGCCACTGTATGAACAGTAAAAGAATAAACAGAGAAAATGTGGACCTGTTGCTGAACAGGACAGGTGATTCAGTGACAGTGGACGCAGATAAGAAGTCCTCAAACACACTGAGAGGTCCTCAGAGCTTGCTTTCCCACAGTTTCCACCAGGAACTCTTAAGAGATCTTGATAGACAAGCTGTGCACAAGCCAGCGTAGTGCCCTTGAAGCAAAGAGGGCAAACAGTACTGTGGACTTCATTAACAGGAGTGCTTACTCCCTTTTCTGGGTACTCACTAGACCACATCTGAAATACTGCATCAGATTTTGTGTTTGGCAGTACAAAACAGACCGTGGAGAAACTGGAGCACTTGTGGTGGGGGATCTGCTGTATGAGGAGAGGCTGAAGGAGTAGGGCTTTACAACCTGGAGCAGAGGTGACTTTGGAGGCACCTGACATCTGCCTTCTCCCTGTGTGAAGCTTATAGAGAAGATATCCTGGCTCAGAACTGAGGTTCACAAGGGGAGAATGAGAGTGGTCTTAAACTGAAATGGAATAGCAAAGAAAACTGATACTTCCACTGGGACAGTGAGGAGATTCCACTGAGAAGGAGCAGGTTGCCTGGAGAGGTTGTGTGGGCTCCATCCTTGGAGATTTTAAAGATCTGCCTGAATAAAACCTTAAGCAGCCTGATGTGAGCTCATCATGGCTGACCTTGCTTTGAGGAGGGAGCTGGACTAGAGACCTCCAATGATCCTGTCTAACTTGAATTACTATGGGATGATTCTGTGAAATAGATTAACCCCTGCGGCTCTGTCCTTCCCTTGCTTCTTTGTTTGTGGGCTTGATATTGGATATATATGAAAATCACATTAAATGTGTTGTAAGAGGAGAAAAGAGTCTTTTGAAACCCTGGTTTGGGGGGCTTGTCCAATAGTAAATTGTGTTTGAAAACTAGGTAATGCTGGGGCAACGTGATATAGTTGGAGTTAGTCTGAATTGTGACTTTTTGTTCCTAATGGCAGCCTGTTAGCAATATACAATTCCAGCACAATTCAGTCATTTTCTTACGTATTTGGGAAACGTATTATGTACTTCTCTGATTTTCTCTCCTCCCAATCTTTACTACAAAGGCCTATGTCACAGCATACATTTCTTGTTGACACAAAATAGCAGGAACCTAATACCCTGTACTTGGTAGTCTGTGTATCATAAGTATTAAGATAGCAGACACACTGGTGCCAAACTAACTAACAAAATCATTTATCAGATTACTTCAGGGGTTTTCCTGCCTTTGCTTTACCACTCTTTGAAGAGTGATGTAATAGATTCTGACTTCTTGTCAGCAGGGAATATACAATACGATGTCTGGCTTTTGAAATCAAACCTCCCTGGGTATGTTCTATGCAGGGAGCTGTAATGTGACTCTTGAATTCTCAATATAGACAAGCCCACTTTCCTAAAAAGGCAGTTTAGTATGAATGACAGTGCAAGGCACTAGAACTTTGTGTCAAGCATTTTTTTTCCCCCCCCACGCTTATCAGGAAACATTTCTCAGCTCTGCCTTTTTCAGAAAAGGAATGATTTAGGCCAATTCACTTGAGCTGTTTAAAGCAGACAAGGTGGGGAGCTTGTCTGTTCTTCACCTGCTATATATACTAACGTGCTATGTAAGACAATTGTGTTTTGTCAGGAGAATGCTTGAAATTGTTAATCTATTTTTGGTGCAGCCTCTGTTTTACGGATGAATGTCTAATCATAATGTTGCTGCTCCTAGCCAGCCATGACTTTTGTACCCTCCTCCATGAACACCATATAAAAACATCAATGTAAGGAAAAGAGTGTATACATTTTGATCTAGTTAGTCTGCAGGGGTCTTTAAAAAGCCCTTACCTTCACCTACAAATAAATCATCAAAATAGTTTCATTGAAACAAGCCATTATGCTGGCAGGTATCATATTCTTTGTCCTTTAAAGAAAAAAAAAGTACACATTTTCTTGGGTGTCTTTTTTTCTGTGGGTTTGTGACCAGACTTCTGTACTTGGACTTTTCTTCTTTGGACAAAAAGAATTTAAAGGGTAGAGTTTGAAAGTCTGTGCTAGAAAGCCTTATAGGTCTTACTTGCAAATTTAGGATTTTTAAAATTGTTTGATTTTCAGACTTGAAGCTTTTGTTGTTCTAGGATCCCCCTGAAAAGTTGTTGGCAATTGCACCAAGAAATATCATCACTCCAGACAATAGTACTCAGTGTTCTGTAAACATGCCAGTAATTTTTAACTTATTGTTCAGGGGTTGTGTATTTTGGTTTCTATATCCCACTCTCATCTGTATTCAATATCAAAATAAGGTACCAAGTGTTGTACTTCATTGCTAAACATCTGCCAAAGCTGAATCATAATGATTTTGAATCATTTGGCTCAGCAGTATTAGTTGGAAAACTAATTTGGCACTGTAAATTGATTTATCACCACATGGACAAGTACAATCCAGTGCAGAGAATCTTACACCAGCCTTGCTTTCAGAGGTCTGCAGCTAATCATATATGTGTATATATATATAAACCTGTGTTTTCACATTCTTGGACTTTAATCTAGAGTTTACATGACCTGGACAGTTTAACTGAGTACTCTGGATTGTTATTTTGTTTCTCAGTGGTTTACTCCATTTGGAGCAGTGTGAAGCTAAAGGACCTGCTAATTGTTGGAACTAAGGCAGTCAGGTCAGATCCTTCATCTTAAGAATTTCAGTCTGTTAAGTAACACTCAGCTTTTGGTAATTGCAGTAATTACAGTAAACACTTAACACTTCGCTTTCGGTAATTGCAAACAGAGGGTCACCCTTGGAGTTCCTTTTCCAGCTGCTTTGGAAATGGGAAGAGCTGGGGCTGCCAGGAGATACTGCCTCCCTGTGGTGCATAGCCTGGTGCTTCTGAGGTCCCCTTGTGTCACCTCCCTTTGCTGCTTGCTGGTCCCACAGATGTCAGGCTGGTGAGCCTGTACAGAAACACCCTGAACAGTGGTGGACATGTTCTGTGTTTAGTTGCAAGTTCATGAAGGTGCTGGATATGAAGTCCAGACTCCATGCTCAAACCTCTGTTAAACACTTGATTTTTCTCTTATTTTGTTCAGCTTCTGTGCCTGAAAAATTAGAAATGGTAATACTGCTCTTTCTAAGTAGCTTTTATTGATACTGCAAAAATGCCTGGACACTAATTATAAAAAAACCCCAACTTTGTTATTTAAAAATAAAATTGTGTGAAATATTTATCAAATACATGGGGGTCCTTATGTGTGAAAATTTTTATATAGACTTCAGCATTTTTGCAGTAAGTTGGTACATGTTTTGCCATTAATTTCACCTGGAAAAAGGATGAAAAGGCAGGTTTTTCCCCTTTGTCAGCTAATACGTTTTCTCCAGCATCATTGGAACCAGTGTAGCACGTGTCATGTATTCTGCTGCGTTTATAAAGCAGGATGTAATTAATGAAGATCAATCTCTCCAGAGGTAGTTTCTGGTTTTGGTGAAACCTCTGGCCTTGTCCTCTGCTTTGAACGTGCATGTGTGCTTGTGGTGGGTGGAACTGAGACATCTACAGAAAACATGGTGCCTTTCATCTTGTTCACAGCATCTACGTTTGTTTCCTGGGTGAGGGCAAAGGGCAGGAGGAAGAGGAGATGTGGCTGGATGAGCTGTCGCCTAGTTTTTGAAGTTTTATGGTGAGAAAGAATGGCCTGGGCTCATCTAAAGACGAGAGAAGGGGTAGCAGGTAGATGAGTATAGTATCAATAGTCAGAAAGCAAGACTGGCAACAAAAGACCTCACTGAAGCTCCTTGACATTTCAGTGACCAAGCAAGCTAATGCTTTTCCTCTATCTCCTCCCTGATAGAGAGGGTAAGTGCTCCATGACTAGAAACAGAGCAAGGACTGTTTGCCATGTAAAGTTAGTCTCCTAATTCCTCCAGTAAGAGAAGCCAGCTGTGTCCCAAGTCCCCCTAGAATTCTCTCTCTTCTCTCCTCTGACTCCCTTAAGCATTTCCCATGAGACAAGAAGAGCTGGGGAGTTAGCAGGGTCTGTTTGTTCTTATTTCATGTTCAAGACCATGTCTCTTGATTTTGAAATAAAGTCCTTTTAGATTTTAATGACTGTAAAGAATTGACTGCAAAACAGTTATTTCCCAATAAAAACCAAAAACCTATGCAAACCCTCTCTATGCTAGTCTGTCAGGCTTTGTGATTATCTTTCATGGTGCACTCAAGAGATTTCTCCAGGAGACCAAAAAGAGCCAAGAACCTCTCTGCACACCTAACCTTTCTGGAAGAAAATACTTTTATGCTGCAGTTCAACTGCAGAATTTAAATTTTGATTGTGGCTCTGGAAGACAGTCATGGTAAAGTCACACCCCTAAATCTTTACAGTCTGTCATCATATATCTTACAAAGACAAGCTTTCATACTGCAGAAGGAATATAAAATACAACAGTCATAACAAGAAATAAAATTCTGGAGAGACTGGATGTCCACCAAGCTTTAATACAGTACGTTGATACAATCTGTACCAGCACTGCTTTTTTCCCAGCCTTGATTCTTGGATGGTAGTACAGCTAATACTTAAATCTTACTCAATAGTTAAGGATTTTTTTGTTGTAAGAAGAAAATGCAGACATAGGTCAGGGCATACGAAATCCATTTTCATCTTATCAGTATCATTCTCTACCATTAGGTTAAACAGAATTAACCACCACGTAAATGACCCATGGTTGTATGGGAGGGCGGGGAGGGAAGGCAATGGTCTCTGTACATTACTTTTGTGCTCTCACTAATGAAAAAGGATGGCAGCGTTTGTCCATCCCTGTCAAGGGCCATTGTTAGTTTGTACAGTTTATAAAGTTACTCGTATCAGTGATGATAGTCTGTGCAGATATGTGAGAAAATTAAAATCCTGTAAGCATCCTCCAAATCGGTAGATATCAACTAATTTTCCTGTTCAGTAGAGCAGATAGATATCCATCCAAACATCTAATATTAATGTTTCGAGAAGGCAAAATAGCTGGGTAGTATATAGTGCAGATTTTTTTTTTTTCCCGAAGGGCCATGGATCCCAATTCAAGTGATACTGATTCACTGGCAAAACAAGCATGCTTAGGTATTGTCTTAGTGTGGTCTGAAAAAAAGGATTTGTTTCTATCAGGTATCAGTTTGAGAGAGGCAATAGCAGGTCTAAGCATCAAAACTTGAAGCTTCTTGGCTGTGTCTCAAAGCAAGCTCCATCGAACTCTTAATGACTTTGGGAGATAATCTTCAGACAGAGTCGGTTAGGGTGATCTTTTCTTCAGCAAACACTGGCAAATTTGAAAAAATTGTCTTTATCAGAAAGAGAGCTTAGAGCAGGGAGAGAAGAACATGACCGTGAAGAGCCAATGGCTCTGTGAAAGATGGCAAGTAACAACTTAAAAGCTGAAGGGGGAGCATGTGGAGGATGACCGTGTTGCTTGGGATGGTAGATAGAAACAGATAAATAGTAAACTATATTTTGGAATTGCTGGTCTTACCAAAATGTTCCTAGAGAAACTTTGTCTCAGAATAAGTGAGAAAAATTTCAGACTCTGGAAACAGAGTCTGTCTGTCTTCTGTGAGTTACAGGAAAAAAGATACTGTGTGTTTTGCCTGTGTTGTATAGCAGTGAATAGGAGAAGGGGATTGTTTCATTAATCCTCTCACGGGAACATACTTTCCTTTGAAAAATCAGCTGTTCTTAAGTTGTTAATTGTAGCAGTCTTGAAACTAGGAACAGATCTTTATTTTTCATTCTCTTTACAACATTTATTTCCTTATTGTCAGAGTTTAATCTGCAGATTCACAAAAGTTCACTTGGAAATTCCTTCAGTATTTGTTAACAGCAAAATTGTGTTATTAATTGAAGTTACTGAATTAGATTGAAATAACATAAAACACTATTTTTTTTTTTTATCCTGGTGACTTATGCTAATAATGATATCTTTTAAAAATTATGGAGGTTTTTAACAGATGTCTAGAGAATCTTTAGATCAATATGTATGGCTGTCTCATTGACAAGGTTTTATACTTTGGTGTCATTGTGACATCTTCTAAACACTTCGAATGTTTTAATACTGCAGACTAAATGAAGTGCTTGTGAAGCATTCTCTTCTATATTCAGTGTCTGTGAAATATCTGCTGGTCTTCGGAGAAAGAAATCCATCATTTGTGTTATCTGGGAAAAGTAATTCTCAATACTGATCTGCTACATGATCTTTCAAATGTGTTGGGTTTTTTTTCTACTTGTATAACTTTAAAGATATCAGTAGCACTTTGCAGCAAGTTAATGTCAGCAGTTTTCCTAGAAACCTTTACTTTTGTGGGAAAAAATTGTGGAATACTGAAATGGCATATTCAGCAGTTCAGCTTGCAAACAAGTGACTACAAAATCCAGCATATTTGTACCAGAGTGATAGAAATGAGGATGCTTTTTTACAGTCATGTGAATCAAAACTTTATAAACATATCAACAGTCTTTCAGACTTAATAATGCTGTGTGGTTATTTTGTGTATGTGGACCTCTTCAGATATACAAAGCCACTTGATTCCATAGGTAACGGAGGAGGTCTGCTGCAGGAGTACATTTGGTGCAGTGGCAAGCTTGGATTCACTGGGTAGCCCCTCTCTGTAGGGAGGGCTTTTGGTAGCTTTGGGTGTGTAAATGGTACTGTGGGAGGCAGGGTTGAGAAGAGTTGCAGTCTGTGCACAGTATACTTGACTGTTAATTTATATTGAGACTTATTTACTGTTGTCTGCTTGGGTTTTGGGGGGGGGTTGGTTTTTTTGTTTGATTGAGGGGTTTTGTTTGTTTATTTGTTTTGGGGCTTTTTGTGTGTTTTTGTTGGTTTTGTTGTTTTTTTGTTGTTTTGTGTTTTTAACAAATAGTATAAGTGCAGTAGTCACAGGAATTTATCTGACTACTTGGGGAGGAGTGCATCTGAGCCAGCTGTATAAATGGTATTTGATCACATTAAAGAGGGTATGAGTCTTATTATAAGGAGGATTATTTATTATTAGTTCTCTACAAGTGCCTTTTTTGTCTCATCTGAGCATAAAGGTGATGCTAGAGTGGTATAAAACCCATATTGAAGGTAATTACAGTTAGGTGAGATCAGTTTTACTTGAGATTATGGCTCTATTCATTTTCTTAGAGTGAGAAAATGGCTGTAGATGGTTCTGTTGGGGGTTACAAGAATACAATGCAATAAATATCGTGAGCTCATGACTGTGTTTTAATAACAAATTGTTTGATAAGCTTACATTAGCATACAAAAAAACAAGTGAAAATTTTTAAATGTGTATTTAGTCCTGTTAAGATTTACCTTTTAAAGTGAGAAAAGGGAGTGGTGTATGCCTTAAAGCAGTTTTTGAGGAGCTGAAATGGCAATTTTATGGCATGAATATGGAAGGCAAGAGTGGTAGTGTGTTCAGCTGCATATTTGTTACAGATTTTATGTATGCTTCAGGTAGAAACAACTTATTTGTACAGCTCAAGGTTGAGTGTTCATAAGTCAGAATTAGTTTGTATGCTAAAAAACATAAAGAGGATTTTGACATTGCTAAAACACACAGACAACAACATTCACAAAACCCAGCTTACTAAACCAAGGTTTTAAGAGATACGCAAAAGATTCTGGTCTCACTAGTTTTCTAAAAAAAAATCTTAATACAGAATTTTGTACTGTCTTTCAGGTATCTGAAAGTATCTTTACAGATTAGGAATCTTAACATCCTCAAAGTATTTAGTGACTTAATAGAATCAGAAGAAATTAGAGTTCTTAAGTTTTTTCAGTGTTCTTTGGCGTTTTATGCTGTAGCAGATGACACTACTAGATGGGTCTGTCAATAGACAGGTTGGGCCCATGGGCCAGTGTTAATTGTAGGAGGTTTAAGAAGGCCAAATGCCAGGTCTTGCACCTGGGTCATAACAACCCCGTGGGGAGCTACAGACTTGGGAAAGTGTGGTTAGAGAGCTGTGAGTTGGAAAGGGACCTGGGGGTGTTGGTTGATAGGTGACTTAATATGAGTCAGCAGTGGCCAGCAAGGCCAATGGCATCCTGGCTTGTACTAGAGACAATGTGGCCCGGAGGAATAGAGGGGTGATCATCCCTCTGTACTCAGCTCTGGTGAGGCCACATCTTGAGTCCTGTGTTCACTTCTGGCCACCTCACTATAAGAGGGACACAGAAGTGCTGGAGCTTGTCCAGAGAAGGGCAACAAAGCTGATGAAGGGCCTGGAGCACAAGTCCTGTGAGGAGCAGCTGAGGGAGCTGGGGGTGTTCAGTCTGGAGAAGAGGAGGCTGAGAGTAGACAGTGTAACTATTGAAATACCTCAAGGGAGGTTGAAGCGAGGAGGGAAACAGCCTCTTCTCCTTAGTGAACTGTGATAGCACCAGAGGGAATGGATGGAAGCTGTGCCAGGGGAGGTTTAGGCTGGATGTTAGGAAACATTTTTTTCACTGGGAGGGTTTTCAGGCATTGGAATGGCCTGACCAGGACAGTGGTGGAGTCACCATCCCTGGAGGCATTTAAAAGGCATTTGGACCTGGTCCTTAGGTACTTGGTTTAGTAGTTAGATTGCGGTGTTGATCAAAGGTTGGGCTGGGTGATCTTAGAGGTCTCTTCCAACCTAAAACATTCTGTGATCCTCACCTGTTACACTGCTGCTTTTCTTGCTGATGAGATGTACATATCTTCTTCTTTCAGTGGTACTTCGGAGAAGAACCTTGAGTAGTAAGAACAGCAAATTTCAGATTGCCTCTGGAGTAACATTACTTAAATAGTAAATCAGCAATTTTTAAATGCATAATTATTACACAGCAGATCATGAGACAAGAAGTATTACTTCTTGGCATAACAGGTGCTACAGCTAGTGATAGGCTCTGATACCAGTGTAAGGCATTTCCTCTCACACATTTGAAGGTGCAGATTATGGCCTGCCTGTCTATGTGCTAAAGAATGATTCCTCTCATGAGTGTTGTGCAGTGTTTTGGAGACTGGCAGCCCAAGTATCTCTTCCACTACTGACGTAATTCTTCCTAAGCAGTCGATGGTGATCCTGGTTTCCTGGTAAGAATCTTTGATAAAACCCACAGAGGAGGCTACTTACAGTGCAAATAACACCTATTTTGGCAATCAGGTGCACAGTTCAGGGGGGGAAAAAAGCCTTCTTTCATAATGTGAAGTCACATTTCTTTCTCGCCTTTTCTTTTTCTCCTTAAAATACTCCTTTTACTCTTTTTTAACAAAACTGACATTCAGAAGATCTTTCTTCCCTGTGGTCTTAATCTGACATTGAGTTTCTTAATGGAGCCACCCTTTGAGCCTTCCAGTCTTGATTGGTTGTGATTCTTCTCTTTCCAAGTACCATTCTTGTAGTTATTTTCTCTGCTCAGAGAGTTGATGTTTCAGATCTTTCCTTACTCTTCAAGAGAAAAATTTTCTTACTTCTTTGAACTGTTCTTTTACTAGTGTGCCAGGATTCAGATGAGTGTTCTGCTTCTGTACTTAATATCTGGTGCATCTTAGCTGATTAGGAAGTTGTTAAAACAGATTAACCTTAACCTTAACCTGTAGGTTAAGGACCTAAAATACTTGCTCTGGTCTGGAAGTGAGAGCCTTATAAGTTTAAAAGAACAACTTGTCCTCTTCAGTTAATGGCCACTGCTGCTTTAACAAACTTTGAGATTGACAGAGCCTTCGTTAAATTGCTTCAATTCTCAAATGTGGATTTATTCCCACACTCGTTGAAGCTGATTGATGTCAGAAAGCTTTACACAGATCCACGTCTAGCACAAAAGAGCTATTTGAGTACCATCTCCACTGTCTCACAATAATTATAAAACGGCTCAGCAGTTTCTTTCTGTCTCCAACTGGAAAAGAATGACCCTGGGTTGGGTTTGGCACCAAATCACAGCTGGACTTAATGTCTCTAGGATGTTTTGCTCCAATCTATGAAGCTGCATCTTTATTGTTTTTCTTTCTCTCCCTGTTGTAAGCACAGTGAAGGCTTTTGTTTTGGGGTAGCCCTTACTTGGCCTAATGGTCATTAGCCAGTCTCTGTGGGAGACAGCTCACTGCCAGCTTTATCTGGGCAAGACCCCTCACCTGACATTCCAGTCTCTGTGCTTATCAGGAGTCAGTGTTCAGCATTCAGTCCAACATTCCACTTGCCAGTTGTCCTTGGAGGCAAAAAATTCTGCTAAATGGAACCTCACACAAGACCACGAATAACCCATTCTCTGGTCCTTCCTTTTGAAGGGGACCAGGTTGGGCCTGATGATCTCCAAAACCTCTCTTAACCCTGACTTTTCTATGAATCAGTAAGTGTGCAGTATCTTCACAGGTGTACCATGGGTATGTATCCACGCAGAGCTGGCTGCTCCTAGGGGTCTTCCAGTAACTCTGCTCACGCTTTGTATTCCCACTTCTTGGAAAAACCTCAGTGTAAAGTTAAGTTAAAAAAATTGTGCACACCAGAAGAGCTGTGAGTGCTGGTTCTGTATTTGGCAAGAGCTAACGTTTTGGAGTACGTTTTTGTTACCATTTTGGGCAAGCAAGCAACAAGTAGAAAACCAAAGGAACACATATTTCTGTTAGACGTGCACCAAAGAGCCCGTGCTCCTCATCTGGCTCAACTGGGCTTCTTTTCTAAGATGAGGGGCCTAAATTCCTGGAGCAACCTGAAGAAACCCACAGCTAAAATTAAACTGTATTTTCAAAATCTTACTGCAAATTCTTGTCCAAAAATAGTAATTTGTAAATGCGTAGAAGGATTTTGGTTTTTGTGCTTCAAGGAACCTTAGAGATCTTCCAATAATAAGAAAAAATATTCAAGTGTTTATTTTGACAGTTTGAGGCTTTGAATTTGTGAGCTGGGATGGATTTGGGGTGTTTTCCTATCTCTAAATGGATTAAAACCAGTTTTAATGCAATTAATAGAAGATGCCATGGGTTCTCACCAGGCTGCAGGCTTTAACTTACCCATGACAGCAGAATTTTGGGGTTGTTATGCAGAGACATAATAATCATAAGTAGCTGTGCAATTGATTGTGCTTAACCTTGAGATGCTGAGCTGGATATTTTCTCAGGGTGTGATTGAGAGGCAACTTTAGGAAATGAGATTTCTCCATTGTATGTTGTTTTGATCACCCAAAAAAGTAATACTGACTCTCTACGTTTATGTTAATGGCTGTGCTGTCATGCTTTTTCAGAAGCATCTCTGAGTTAATGTTTTTCAGAAGTCTGATTTGTAAGTGTTCTTTATTAATGACAGAACTGAAAAATATCTGTAGATTATTGAGGCTTTTACTGTAGTTTCTGCTACTTGTATTTATTCCTCTCTATTAAAAAATAATAAAAATATTGTATAGAAACAGCTTTATTAGCTGTGCTTTTCTTTTGTACGCTTTTTTCATTGAAAGTTGAAATGAATGTGGCCTAAAAGTAGTGTAAATACCTGTGGTAAGCATTCAGACCTGTAGGACAGAATGGTATATATATCACTGGGGTATTCTCTTTGTGCATCCTTCACGAGAGGATGCAGATTTTGCATACTTCCTAAAACTTAAAGCAGCCTTTGCCTGTAGCATCCGTGGGGGTTTGCTAACAGGAGACCTTATAGGGAGGTGTTATTTGTGTCAGACAGAGAAGCATGAATTTGCTATTGCTCTTAGTGTATGTTTGGTTGTCCTGGACTCCTTCAGAGCTTACCTCTATACTGTCACAGAGCTTGTGACTGTGAGCCCTCAACTTAGTGGTTTTAAGATCTCCTGTATCTGTGAAAAGTGACATTCCAGAGGAGAATACTGTCCTTGCCTATTACCTTTCCCATCTCTCCCTCAAGCTGCATTTTCACCACTTACAACAAACCAACCAAGGCACCACAAAAATGGCATATTTAGAATTTAGTTCCTGGACTTGTCTTGTTGGAGAAAGAAATTTCAGTCTCTGGACCCTTGCAACAGATGGATCACAGAATCTTCATGGTTGGAAAGGACCTCTGAGATCACTTAGTTCAACCAGACACACACAACAAGCTGAAAAATCAAAACGCCTGCAATCCAGAGCATGCCCTGAAGTGCCACATCTGCACATTTCTTAAATTGCTCCAGGGATGGTGACTCAACCACCTCGCTGGGCAGGCTGTTCCAGTGCCTTTCAGTAAAGAAATTCTTCCTAACATCTTATCCAAACCTCCCCTGCTGCAACTTCAGACCATTTCCTCTAGTCCTGCCATTATTGACTTGGGAGAAGAGGCCAACACCCGACCTCCCTACATCCTTTTTCAGGTAGTTGTAGAGGGCAACGAGGTCTCCCCTCAGCCTCCTCCAAACTAAACATTCCCAGTTCCCTCAGCGTCTCCTCACAGGACTTGTTCTCCAGACCTTTCATCAGCTTGGCTGCCCTTCTCTGAACTGGCTCCAGCAGCTCAATATCCTTGTAGTGAGGGGCCCAGAACTGAACCCAGTATCTGAGGTGCAGCCTCACCAGTGCCGAGTACAGGGATATGATCACTCCCCTTCTGCTGGTCGCCCTATTGATGATACAAGCCAGGATGCTGTTGGCCTTCTTGGCACCATGGGCACACTGCTGCCTCGTGTTGAGCCAGATGCTGACCAGCACCCCAAAGTCCTTTTCTTCTGAGGAGCTTCCCAGCCACTCCTCCCCCAGCCTGTAGCATTGCCTGGGGTTGTTGTGACCCAAGTGCAGGACTCAGCACTTGGCCTTGTTGAAGCTCGTGCAGTCAGCCTTGGCCCTTCGATCCAGCCTGCCCAGTCAAGGGTAGTAGTCAAGGTAGTTTCATACCTTGACTTAAGAAACCTCTCCTGAATGAAGCTTCCAGCTTCCTATCTGCAGGCGAGACTGCTTGTGAGCAGCAGGTGTGGCCTGTTCTGCCCTGCCATGGATGCGACCCAAGGTCTCTGGGCAAACCATGGAGCCCGATAGCAGGGTCACACGATGTGCCCTTTCCAGCTCTGTGTTGCATCTCCACAATTCAAAAGCAAGTTGGTGCCTGCTCCCTGGATCTTAGTTGTCAGTCTCCTTTACGGGTCGGGAGCTTCTGGAGGTGAAGGGATGGAAGAGAAAACTATTTACCTTTACTATTTACCTTTTGTCCCTTCCCTCTGCCATTTGCTTGTATTGCAAGCTCTTTGTGTCATTCTGCCTCCAGAGATCTGTAGTACAGTGATCACTTGGTACAGTGAAGGCTGAGTCTTCAGGTTGCTTCATGTTTCTGTAATAGAAGTCCTCACAATCCCACCATTTGAAATGCAGAGAGGGATTGTAGTATCTTTTATCTGAGCAGTATGAAAGATTGCAAAGCTGTAATAACATAAAAAATATGCTGACATCTCTACAAAATCAAGGAGATTATATGTGTGGTTTAATGCTTACTCAGCTGACTGCTTTTTGCTGTCAAAATTTTTTTGAAATGAAAATATAAAAGCAACTGAGAGGAGTAATTCTGATATTTGCACAGAGTGATTTTATGTATAAGTAGAATAGCAATAGCTTTTAGAAGAACTGATCAGTGTGCTGAAGTGGAAAAGTTATAAAAACTTGCTTTCTGTAATTTTGTGAGAGACAGTCCAGTCGAATTAAGTTGTGTTTAGAACATGAGGTTAATACCTAGGAGACCTTGAATTGCATTTATAATATAATGTATTATGGGTTTAATTTTCTAAGCAGCTATACGGCCAAGTGACACTTAACAAGCAGCAGTTTAAAGCTGCTTCTTCACACCTCATGTTCGTGAATAATGATGTTTTGTGAATAATGAGCTAAAAGCAAAATCTGTTTTGTTTTTCCACACCAGAAAATGGCTTTTTCTTTTCACAGTTGGGTGCCAACTTACAACAATATCTTTTTTACTGGTTGTGATTAAAGCTAGTGGTTAGAATCCCAGAAGCTATTTATAAATTCATATTTCAACTTACAGTACATATAAAATGACTTGAAAATCAAATACAATCACTTGGAAAATTATTATTGTGTTTGTTAAGTTTATTTATTCCCCAGATAAAGAATGCTGAGATGCCATAAAAGCCTAAGAAAGTCTTGCAGAATTGTCACTGTCAGACTAATTTCAGATTTTTCTGTGGAAGTTTGTGAATTTCTATACTGACTGTGCATTTACAGGAGGTTATTTTGAAATGCCCGTGGAAGCTGGATTAAATAGCATGTTTTGTGGTTACTTCAAAGATAGATATTCTTGTAGTATTTATCCCTAGAGTGGAAATACAGATCAGCCAAAGTAGCATGTGCTGTATTCTGGTAACAAAGGGTTAGGTAAGACTTGGTGTGCCTCAGTGGGCCTGGGCCTTTGACGCTGCTTCCTGTGTTGTTCTGTCTTAAACATGGATGTGTTGGCCTTTTTGAAAGATAATCTTGAAAGCAATTTGCCCCAAATGCTGTCTGCACAGTGTTTTAGTTTTTTGGTGGCAGAACCAGAATACAAGTGTCCTCATTCCACGTTTGGATCTCTCACTAAAAGACCTTCCTTTCTGTAATATTCATAGATTGGTTGTGGATTTCTGATGATACATTGCTTGTTGCTCTAGATATAGAACATACAGATTTCCTAGCAGTTAATCTTTCAACGTGAGGTATTTGGCTTACCTAAAGCATAATGTCTTTTGCTTTGCTTTGCCTGAAAACTGACTGATGTGTTTAAGAGCATTAATTTAGAAGCAACATGGTAGATAATACTGTGGTGGATTGACTGGCTTGAGCAGGGAGGGAGGCAAGGACATACGGATTTGAAATAATTGCTTTTTAATATTTTGATTTGGTCACTGTAACAACATTTTCCACTAAGATAAAAAAATTTACATGACGACATTTGAAACGTAGAGCTAGATCTTAGTTGCTGGAATTACTTTTAAATTTCAGAGATTTATGCAGCTGCAACTTTAAATCAGAACCCGAGCCACAAATACTGTGTTTCATCTTCTCTTTATGCATTTAAAAAGAGGGAACTTGAAGATCAAAATCTCAAAGAATTGTAGTGGGTTCCTTAACCTGTTCCTTTCTTTTTTTTTAATGTGTTTGGAGCTTCAGTGATACGTGAGTGTGAGATACAAAATTCAAAATTTCACATGAAATCAGTTCATATTTATATTGTGGTTGTACATGTACATAAATAGGTATGTAAGTACTTACATCTCCTACATTTAAGCCACTTACTTCTTTCCACAAACCCTCAATATAGGCTCTCTCATTTTTCTTTTCTTCAGCTGAGTACATTCAACAGTTTTTTAATACTCTGATGAGCTGTGTCTTCATCTGCTAGTTTGGATACACCATAGTATTTGATTCTTCCTTCCATTATATCTTACAGGAATTTGTAGCCAAAAGAGTAATGCAGAGACAGAATCCTAACAGATCAATCATTTGACATCTTTATCGGCCTCTGGTTAGTTATGTGTAGGGTTCTGCAAAACTGCAGGAAGTCCTTTGCAAATCAGAATTTCCACTTGCCAGACTGGTTACTTTGGAAGAGCTGATTTGGATCCCTCCTCTTGTTTTAAACTGATGGCAAGGAGGACTCACAACCTGGTCACAAGTGTGGTTTCTCAACAGCAGTGATAACAGGTTACAGAATACACCTAAGTGCTCTTAGGTTTCCAGCCCATAAGTAATGAAATATGCCAAAACTTAAATTTTCAACTCTTTGCAACACTTTTTGTTTGGTTTGTTGTTTGTTTTTTTTCAGGATAGCTTCTGAAATTTTGTAACCAGGGAAGAAAGAGTATGCTTAGTGGCATATGTTATTTAAATTATTAAAAATCTAGGAACATATCACATGTATTTAGGAAATGTTGAAATATTTGCAATGTAGCTTTATTTTTAAATCAGATCTATTGACTCCAGCTCATTCCAGATGTAAATTTTAAATTTATTTCTCTAGAAGGATGATAGCTACAACTTCAATATCTGGAAAAGATTACACATGCATTTGTATTATGATTTAATATGTAACTTTTATAATTAAAAACCATAATTAAAAATATTTTTCTTTAGACAATCAGCTATCAAAGATCTAATGTTTGACCTAAAATATTCAGTGTAATTCTAATAGGTTCTAGTTTAATTTTCTTTTGGGTTTGTTTTTGTTTTTCTTGCTATGAATAATGATTGTTTTAACATAATTTCACATTTATACTGCTTCTTTCACGTAGGTTGGTTTTTTTTTATACCAGCAAAACAAGTTATAAAATGGACATAATTTTATCAGCTTCTTTAAAAGCAGCTTTTATCATGGGAGACTGCAATCTGTTTAAGGTGGCATTTCCTCTATAAGCAGTGAAGAAATACAACATTCTATGCTCAGTGAAAGACAAACCCCAATTTAAGGTAATAAGCCCTAATTCTGAGGAAAGAATTATCCAGAATATTTTTTCTCTTAGCTACAGGTACTGATGCATAAACATTTTAAAGAAAAACATGTTGCCTAGGACTAAACATTCCTGGGACTGAAGATACCTTTTTAAAGGTGTTCTTCACTAAAATTACAATGTGAAATCAGTCAGAAAAGAAAATTGTGTTAGCCTTTGCATATTGCTCTTTTGAATATGGATCCAAAAGGCTGCTTGTTAAATACACTTCACTCTTCTACAGTGGCTTTATCCAGAAGACAAGAGTTGACTTTCTTTCATTGACAGATGAAGAGAAGAAACAAGGAAGAGGCAGGAAAGCAGAAAGTGTCCTTCTGAAGAGAAAACAGCTACGTCCATAGTTTTATCTTCCCACTAGCTTTTATGCTTTGAATTAAGCTGCAAAGTAATATTTAATGAAAAGTATGGAGTAAGATGTTTTTTAATAGTTATTCCTAAGCATGTGCTTCTGTTCTGATAAGTGGTTACACCTAACAGTTCTGACTGTGGAAAATGGGGAAAAGTCTGGTCTGCACTGACTTCAGCAGCTGGTGTAGCTGTATACTTCCAGCTAGGTATGTCAAAGCCAAGGTATATCCAGCTAGGTATGGCAAAGCCAGCTGGAATGGCTATTATTTTATGAAATAGAAGCTCTTTATCTTTTGGGGTTTTTTTGTTTACAAAAAAAAGTTTGTTTTTTCTCTTTAGTAAAGAATTTTAGCAAGCTTATTGATTTTCAAGAAAAATAAACACAGTAAGTGTAAAAGATGCATTTATCAGCTATATGACCGTGCACCTTTCATACTGTCAGAGTAGCTTGTACAGGCTGAGGTTTATAAGTGGTGTAGGTGTGCATTCTGATTATTGCTATTGTTGGCTGAGAGCCATTTTCTGTCATACCAAAAATATTATATATATAAAATATATATATATATATATATATGTATCTATCATATATAGAGAATATTATATATAGTATGTTAATGAATTACAGCAAAGGCAAATGTAAAGTCTTATATCTGGATAGGAACAACCCCAAGTACCTGTACAGGCTGGGGACTGAGCTGTTGGAGAGCGTTGTAGGGAAAAGGGACCTGGGGGTGCTGGTGGATGGAAGGGTGACCATGAGCCAGCAATGTGCCCTTGTGGCCAAGAAGGCCAATGGCATCCTGGGGGGCATTAGAAGGGGGCTGGTTAATAGGTCGAGAGAGGTTCTCCTCCCCTTCTACTCTGCCCTGGTGAGGTCACATCTGGAATATTGTGTCCAATTCTGGGTCACTCAGGCCCAGAAGGTCAGGGGATTGCTTGAAAGAGTCCAGCACAGGGTGACCAAGATGATGAAGGGAGTGGAACATCTCCCTTATGAGGAAAGGCTGAGGGAGCTGGGGCTCTTCAGCTTGGAGGAGACTGAGGGGTCACCTCATTAATGTTTGTTAATATGTAAAGAGAGAGCCAGGAAGATTTGGCCAGCTATGCCCAATGATAGGACAAGAGGCAACAGATATAAGGTTGAGCATAGGAGGTTCCATATAAACCCGCAGAGAAGTTTTTTTACTATGAGGATGACGGAGCACTGGCACAGGCTGCCCAGGGAGGCTGTGGAGTCTCCTTCCCTGGAGACATTCAAATCCCACCTGGATGTGTTCCTGTGTGGCCTCCTGTAGGTGGCCCTGCTCTGGCAGGGGGGTTGGACTCCCTCTTTTGAGGTCCTTCCAACACCTAACTTTCTGTGATTCTGTGATTATTCTTTTTCTTTTGTGTATGATAAATTTATGAGATGATAGTGTCTCATTAAGTGTCTTCAGTGCCCTGCAAAATAGCATTTAAAGCAGTTGTATTGTCCCAGCTCTAGTAGCACGTTTTTTATCCTCTTTTAGGATAAATAGTGCGTTAGGTTTTTTCAAGATTTTCAGTGCATTGAGTATTTACTTTCAGTTGAAACCTGTAATTTTAAAAGATGCAGATGTGAATAGTGAGAGGAGAATATGAAGCGCTGACACTGAGACAGTTTTCCTGTCTCTGTTTTCTGCCCTCTGCTAGAATGGGAATCCAAGGTTGAATGATCCACACCAAATGATATGAACTTGGTTTATAACTTTGGAAAGTGATACAAACAAATCCAGCATTCAAAACATGTCTGGTCCATGGTGTAAACTGCACTATTTCATCCTAGGATGTAGGGAGATAGCATGCAAAAGATACTCAGAGACTATCACTGTTAATAGTTAATAACGGTGTATTTTATCTCCTAATGCCACCACTTTCACTCTTAACTGGCATCACAACCATGATTTTGTAGAGTGTTTCTTTTGCCATGGTTATGTGCCACTGTTATGTGAAAGCTTGGACCTATTCAAGGTGATGTAAATCCTCTCTATTTAAAACCTCCAAGGTTGTGGTACCCAAGAAATCAACCCACGGCTGCATTCTTTTAACCTCTTGGAGCTGCAAGTAGATAACTCCAATTATCGAGAGTCCCACTGGTGCATAGATTATGTAGTTTGGCCCATAGAAAATTATCTCCCAAGCAAATACATAAAACTAAATAGCTGAAGCTTCTAATCAAAAAGGAAAAGATGGTCTGCCTTGCCATCTTAAGCTTTATTTTAATTTATCTGGCACATATATGCCAAAGGCCAACAATCTGGAGGTTTTTTTAAATCTTTATCATTTACCCACTCTAGCTTGTTCTTCTGAATGTTCCTTCTGGATTGACTATTCTTATCACTTATATGTTTTCAAGTGATTTTTAAGAAGTCCTTTCTCTGGTCTGTCTAAAGGAAAAAAAAAACCAAACCAAACAAAACAACCCAAGCCAACCAACTAACACCAATCAAAAAACAGAATTACTGCATCTGTTTTGGTATGCAGATTGCCACTTTGCACTTTGGTTTCCCATAGTTTGTAAAGAAAAGTACTGCAGAGTTATCTTAACATTTCAAATTCAAATGCAAATCTTATTCAAAATCATTGTCAGCAAAAGGGAAAAAAATATCCTCAGAGACTGCTGAGGTAGAATATGGCTAAGCAAATCAAACATACTTAATCTTTTGGGAAAGAATTGTATGGTTTTTTTAGGTTTACTTTGGCTTGAAGTGATTTGGGATGGGCTCCGTCCCCATCTTTCTGTCAAAGCTTTGCAGAGCTAAGGGGAGTAGGGAAAGACTACTTAAGACATTGACATGGAAATAAGCAGCTCTGAGTCCACAGCTTTGAATGCCTACTGGGGGCAGGACTAATGAATAAAGCCTCACCAGTTTGTCATTGCTCATTTTCATCTGAGCCTTAGCACTCTGCTATTTAAGTAGTTGTTCACAAGGAGCAAAAGTTGATATTTTTCATCAGGAACCTTTTCTAAACAAAAGAATGAAAAGTTGTACGTACAATTAAAGCAAGATACTACTCGTCTACAGGACTTCTGCACTTATGCCTTGTATTTAACTTAGTATTTGGTTTGCAGAGTTTTGTATGGAGAAGTATGTCTTGGACTGGTACAAAATGGTACAAATTTTGTCTCTGGCAAGTTTCTAAATAGAGGAAAAAAAGGAAGCAACTTCGAATGAGATACTGCTGCTGCTGCACACTGGTAGTGCTTGGGGGTACTAGATACAATGTGCCTGTCAGCCCACTCTCTTGGAACATTCCTTAAATCATTTTAATGTCTCTTTTTACTACACTTTGCTGTTCCCTCCACAGCTGCCACATTGCATTACAAGAACCTACACATGGTAATCCACTCTGCTCCTCTATCACCTCCGGGTCTTTTCCATCACGAGTCTGTCCATATGTGTCCTCTTCCCTTTCTGCTGACTCTTGCTTTGGATTTTTTTTCCTCATGATACGTTATGAATTTTATTTATTTATGGGCAGTATCTAGCAGGATTTCTATCTCATATTTAAAGTATTCTGAGTAGTTCAATATTGTGATGATGGTGATGATGCCGGCATCAACACTTTCCTCATTCTTTTATAAACAGAAGCCAAAATAGTACCTTGACAGATTTCACTTCTTAGAGAGAGAGAGAATCCTGAGTAATAATATCAGACTTCAGACTATCAGTAGGTGTCCCTAAATAATGTACACATTACCTTTTACTGGGCTCTAATGTTCTTTGACACAAATACTTTAAAGTCAGTGAGGTTGAATAGACTTCAGATGCTTTTTAGGATGTTTTGCCTAAATATCTTTAGAAGACAATTAAGCAGAAATCTTTTATGTATACCAGGACCTAGATTTATTACAGTCTCTAAATAATTTATAATGTTTTTCATGTATGAGCTTTCAAAATGGAACAATTTTTAAAAGCGATGCTTTTTAACTGTTAAAAAAAAATCAGTTAGCTCAAGCTTTGTAGTCGTAAGTCATCAATGTTGAGTGAGAATAAAAATTCTAATCCATTTTGACATGAGGTGTGTGCCTTTTACAATTCCTTGTATTATCTTAACAAATGAATGAGCTTTCATTAGGGAAAAAGTAAAAAGTACAAGATTAAAGTTGATGAGCTAAATCAAGGTGTCCTGCTTGGTTGATTTAAATTCATGATTAAAATCAGTGATTTGATTTAAATCAATCCACTGTTCATTCAGCCAGCCTGAAAGGAACCATTCTTCATTTCCTGCCTAATTAGAATTGCTTCTGTAAAATTAGTCAGGATTGTGTCTTGGTACAGCAAATCTGCTGCACCCAGTGAATTCCCTAAATACCCAAAATTCCCAGTTTTTGGGGTGAAAAACCTTTTCTTCTGTTTTCCTGCTTTCCAAATAATGTCTGTAACAAAGTGATACTTTTAGAACCGTAAGTATGTTGCCAGGTACCCTTTTCCACAGAAATGTCTGAAAACAGAGGTGTGAGAGAGAGAACTAAGTAAATGAGAGGTGGCAGAGCCAATAATATCTATTTTTGCTGTGGATTTGTGCCCATCATTGTGTTCCCTGGAGATGAAACCAGTGGAGGTTCCTGTGAAAGCTTGTCTCCACCTGGGAGCCTTGCAGTCTTCACGGAGGATGATGGTCTGGTAGCCTGTCACTGTAAACTCATTTTGCAATCTTTTTCTCTACTGGTCACGATTTGTTGTTTTGTTTTTTTTTCTTCCCCTCACTCCCCAGCTTCTGGATATTCAGTATCTCCTTTTTCCTGTGAAACTGTAATGGTAATTACCATCAAGTTCTTAAGTCATTTGCGTTCTGTGGGGGGTACCCGTGAGCAGCAGAATCATTTGAGCTTTGTTTTCCTTATCTAGAAAGAAAAGCCTCTAATGCAGTTCTAAAGAAGATGTATTGTAGTAACTGCATTTCAGTTATTTTTAGGTGTACAGAAGCATACTAGGATGACAAACTACTTTGTTCTCTGAAGTACAGCTAAATAGCAATTTCTATTCTAGCTATAGGGTCCATCTTGAGGAATACAGAAGTTATTTCAACCTGATGCAAAATCCAGGACAAAACTGCGTTATATTTGGGCCCATAAACTGATTTCTTTAGAAAAGGCTTTAGTTGTTAATTTTCCTACTTTGATTGGTCTGTGAGACAGGTCCTAGGGAGGCTGATCTTCTGTAACAGGACTGTGAAAAACCCTACGCAAAGTAATGATCTTTCTAAACGCTGCCTGCCTGGCCTCTGCTGCTTGCAAGAGCTTTGTGCAGAGCTTCCCTGTAGAAGAACATGGGTTTCAATAAGACCCATCTCCTTTTTTGCTTTTCTTTCTTATTTAGATTGCATGGCTGTTTAGGAAAGAGATTGCTGTGTTTTCCAGATCTTTGGAGAGCCTAATATTGTGAGATATAGGGGAGGCATGGAAAAGAAAAAAAAAAAAAAAGTGAAAAATTACTTTATTAATCATGTGTGATACTGTGTTTGAATTAAAGCTGAAGAATTTACCTTTGCTATGGAAATGAAAAATGTGGAAAAGCTTGCTTGTACTTACAACAAGGATACAAGGGTTTTTTAGAATAAAATGTAAAATATGTTACAGCAATTTACTTTTTCTAAAGAAGTTGCCAAATCAATCAGGTTTGGATTCAGGAAACCTCTTGCTGAAGAATTCAGACAAATCATATGGTAATCTCTTAGAAACTCAAAGCAAGGGAAGAATTATGTGGGCTGCTGTCACATTTTAGTAATTTTGAGAAGGAAATACGTTTTAATATTTTTATATGTACAAAATGGCTCATAATGTAATTTAATGAGAGAATGAAATTACATCTACCTAAGATAAATTTGGATAAGGAAAACCTGCTCAGATGTTTTCAGATTTATATAAGGTGCCTTGTTTTTATTTTAGAGGATTTAACATCTGGAGGGTTGTTTTTTTCTTTCAATAGCTATGAAGAGTACTAATTTCAGGTAGTGAGGTGGATCAGGTGGTTGAAAGGAAGGAGTCAGAGAGTTGTAGTCAATGGGGCAGAATCTGGTTGGAGGTGTGTGACTAGTGGAGTCCCTCAGGGGTCGGTACTGGGACCGGTGTTGTTCAGTATCTTCATCAACGACTTGGATGAGGGTATAGAATGTACCCTCAGCAAGTTTGCTGATGACACTAAGCTGGGAGGAGTGGCTGACACACCAGAAGGCTGTGCTGCCATTCAGAGAGACTTAGACAGGCTAGAGAGTTGGGCAGGGAGAAACTTGATGAAATTCAACAAGGCGAAGTGTAGAGTTTTGCATTTGGGGAAGAACAACACAATGTCCCAGTATAGGTTGGGGGCTGACCTGCTGGAGAGCAGTGTAGGTGAAAGAGACCTGGGGGTCCTGGTAGACAAGAAGATGACCATGAGCCAGCAATGTGCCCTTGTGGCCAAGAAGACCAATGGCATCCTGGGGTGCATTAGAAAGGGTGTGGTTAGTAGGTCAAGAGAGGTTCTCCTCCCCCTCTATTCTGCATTGGTGAGGCCGCACCTGGAGTATTGTGTCCAGTTCTGGGCCCCTCAGTTCAAGAAGGACAGGGAAGTGCTTGAAAGAGTCCAGCGCAGAGCCACTAAGATGATTAAGGGAGTGGAACATCTCCCTTATGAGGAAAGGCTGAGGGAGCTGGGTCTCTTTAGTTTGGAGAAAAGGAGACTGAGGGGTGACCTCATCAATGTTTTCAAATATGTAAGGGGTGAGTGTCAGGGAGATGGAGTTAGGCTTTTCCCAGTGGTGACCAGCGATAGGACAAGGGGTAATGGGTATAAATTGGAGCATAGGAGGTTCAAGTTGAATATTCGAAAAAATTTTTTTACTGTAAGGGTGACAGAGCCCTGGAACAGGCTGCCCAGGGGGGTTGTGGAGTCTCCTTCACTGGAGACATTCAAAACCCGCCTGGACACGTTCCTATGTGATGTGCTCTAGGTGGCCCTGCTCTGGCAGGGGGGGTTGGACTAGATGATCTTTCGAGGTCCCTTCCAACCCCTAGGATTCTATGATTCTATGATTCTAATTTTATGTTGGACCCATTCTGTTACCGTAGCAGCCAATTTCAGGTACTTCTATGGACTGTCCTAGACAGGAAAAATGTTTCTTGAACCAAGTGTTGGTGCACAGGGGACAGACTTCACTGTGAAGCTACTTTTAGAGATTTGGTATTTCAGCCTCAAAGCAGAAACATGATGCTTATTAAATGATGGTGTCTTAGGATAATGCCAAGGGTATCAAGTGAGTGGTCCTGCAGAAACCCACTTACAACTCTGCAGCCTGGTGGTCTATCACCCAGTTCAAATCTTCTTTGTGCCAAATGTCCATATCTTCTTCCTACCCTTTCTGACTCTGCCACAGCTGCCAGCCCTCCTCACTCACTTTGCTATTTTAAAATAAGTGTAATAGCAGCTAGTGTCTATGTGAAACTGCTTTCAGATCCACTGGTGAAAGCAGTCATCTCAAAGTAGGAAGTCTGATATTTTTAGGCTTTTCCTGACTTGTTTTGAAAGGATACTTTTGAGTGCTGCTTCTGAAGGTCCAGGTTCACAGCCCTTGCGTGCAGAAGGTGTGGGTTTCTTGCTCGAAGGTCCCCATCCTGCTCTGCCAGGAGGGAACAACCTGGGAGCAGCTGGTGAGCAAGGGGAAGTGCTGAAGCCTTGCTCCAGGGGAGTGGGCTGCACCCTGTCCCTGCACTGGGACTCTATTGCTGTCTCATAATTCTGTGGATTTGGTTTAGGCTGTGAACATCTATTTTGAGACTGAATTTCCACATCAAGTGCTGTCGAGAAAAAGAAGGAATACATAAAAACATTGTTTAAAAAAGTTAAAGCAAATCAGCCTAAAATGCCAGTTTGTACCTGTGAGAAACTGAAGGCAGCTCCTACTTTGCTGGAGGGTGTCTTGGGATATTCTGCTTGCTTGGTTGTTTTTTTTTTTGCTCAAGGGGCTTCCGGATGTGGAGGTTTTTTGCGAGACCCAATTAAATCCAACCTAAATTTAGATACCTTATCCTGAACACCTTTGATTACCCTCATGCACTCACAACCCTAAACCACGTGTGTCATAATCACGTGCCCTGGCTTACCTCCATTCACTCACACTAGTAAGTACTGACATTTCTCCAAGGACCCT
The DNA here is from genome assembly GCA_038090715.1 of Florisuga fusca. Lineage (NCBI taxonomy): Eukaryota > Metazoa > Chordata > Aves > Apodiformes > Trochilidae > Florisuga > Florisuga fusca. Next base: position 45,068,662 of record JAAWXA010000004.1, on the reverse strand, counting down.
GGTCTCTTAAAGGAAACTTCTGAAGAACAAAACTTTGCAAAGTCACTTTTATCTTTACCGTGCGGCATTTGTTTCCCATTAATTTAGAGTAAAAAGATTTGTTGTCAGTATCAGGGCATTAAAAACATAGATCATTCCCTGAGCTGTCCAGACATGGTCAAAGCTCACATAAATAATTCTCTATGCTTGATATTTTAGGGAGGGCACCATCTGGCTCCAAAAAGAAAAAAGCATTCCAGAACTAATAATTAGTTTTCAGGATTTCTTCAGAATAAATAAGTATCACAGCATTTTTTAAAATGTGTGTGCTAATTAGGGCATGTTTTTATAGAAGCTGGAGACTATTAAAAATCATACTGCTTCCTCATGATTGGATACGAGTCTGTGTAATGTTTACTCTTTCTATATGAAGTTTGCAATTTGTGCTGCTGAGACACCTGCTAATTTTCAGCTTATTGGTTAAGAAAGGCAGGCAAAGACAAAACTTCTAAAAATGAAGGTGATGCTGATTGTTCCCATTGGTGAAAGTTGAACGTCTGCTTCCTTCACCAGCAGACAGTTGCCAGTACCAGGACTGGCTACGGGCATTTGTGAAATTTAAAATTCTGTGTCTCTGAGGAGCCCATTAAATCTAAAGAGGGCCTAGGAGGAGCTGTCAGTCACTTATTTTAGCATAAATCACAAGGATTTGTAGCATTATACTTTCAATGAGCTTTGCCCCCCTCACACCGATGTTATTGTGCCATCACTGAAATGATAGGTCTTGTCTCCAGGTAACAAAGACCTGTTGATGATTCAGAGAGGCTGTATTCATCTCATCTGTGTTGCTTTGTTTTCTCCCTTATCAGTCGGGAACGCAGTTGGAAAACAGATGGAGCAGCTAAAAGCCTATCATCAGCTCAGAGGGTGTCCATCCAAGCACAGACACCTGATGACACATAAAACTGATGCTTTCCATTTACCAATCTACTGCTCTAATTCGGAAGGGCTGGACATTTTCTGTTGAAGCACATACAGCTTTTTCCACCCACTCAGTGTTACGGAAGGATAAATCTGTCCTTCATCTATGCCCTTTGAAGCTGCAACTTCTGTAAGGCTTTTATTTGTTTTTATGAGGTGATTAGCCCACGGTTATTGCCACAAGTAAATGAAGCTTGTTCACTGAAAAGAATACTATGTACACATGATACACCTTATGGTCACCAGTTATGATTTGCTCTGTTGTTGCAATCTAGATGGTTTCTTTGGGAATAAAAATGGCTAAAACTGATAAGCAGCAATTCTGGTGTGACTATAGTAGAGAAGTGTGGCAGGAAGTTGCCTGTTAAGTAGATGTGGAAGGAAGAACAGGGTTCTGTGATACACTGTACTGGATGCACAATTTTGGGTGCCCGTCTTGGTACATTGTGCTCTTCTGCAAGTTGCCTATCAAGCTGGTGTTCACCAAACATTTTATTTCTTATTTATCGGGGTGTATAGGATTATTACAGTAATATGTTAGGAGCTTCTGTAAATGTTTGAGAGCACTTGTGAAGGAAGTGAAGCAAAAATAATGCCATCTCCCTGCAGATTTTTCTCTGCATGCTGTAAATTGTTTGCCACAGAAAGGAATTCTGATAGTAGATAACAAGCTGGTGGCAGAAGCTGGAGAGCTGAACCTTAGGATAGTTTTGCATGAGTAAGCAAATACCCAGGTGAACATACAGGTAATGGAGAGGGTAGCATTTGCAGATCTGGAATGTACTCGGTAGCAGAGATCTGGCCTTTTTCTTTCTTCCAGGATAACTTGACACACCAAATCATGATTTGAAGCATGGTTAAGAAAGCTACGTTACTGAAAACTGTCAGGCACTAATTTTCAGTTTGGAAGGATCCTAAACAGGCAGAAGGGCTTCTTCCCATAAGGAGGACTGCGAAAAGAATGGAGACATCTTGTAAGAGCAAAGTGGTTAGAACAGAGTCTACTGTTGAGATTCTTGTGCGTAGGAGAATTGTGGTGACATTGATTTAGCTACATTAGTTCTTTCTAATTTTTTGTGTTACTTCATTTTTCCTAATTCCTATTTTTTTCCCATTGCATTTATTTACTTTTAACTCAGAGAGTGATTAGTGATTTTATTTTTCTTAATACTTTGCAAAATGATCCTCTGATTTGCTTTCTGGTATCTTGGTTTTACTCTTGAGACTCCTTCATGCTTAAGTGTAAGAAATGTGTACAAGTTTTTGGAAGTACATCTGCTGTATAATTGTATATTGTTACTAAGTTTTTACTTCTCAAGAAATTAATGTTTGGGGGTTTTTTTATCTTTGTAGTGGGGGGTATGGGTAATTCCCATCTGTTGCTCTACTACCAAGCCCTTGGTATATTAACTGTACAGTTTTCACTAAGAGGAAGTAGAAAAGGTGTAGAATGCAAGTAAGGAAAACCAAGGAACTTACATTATGCTGTTGGCTGGGTCAGTGTGGCCTTCCATGTATTTGGTTGGGAGTAGGTGGATTCAGGGTGTTTCCTCTGATGTGTGTCTTTGTGTGTGTCCTTGTATCTGGCTGATGCCAGGGGGAAGAAAATGCTTCTGATCAGCTGCATTTTCAAGAGCTAGAGCATAGATCAGTGAGGCATACTCCTCTTAGTGCCTAACTCCTGAAAGAACTGCAGATGGATGGTCCATCTCCTCCTTATTCTCATTACCTGCTTATGGATTCTCACAGACCAAAACCTAAAGGGATGTATGGATATGGATTTATGAGGGATACTTCTAATTAGATAAGCTAATTTCTGTTAGATGGAGAGGAGGACTCTGGGTGCACTCAGGTGCACTGCTGTTTTTTTGCTAAATGGTGATCACAGTGAAGTCTTTACTTGGTGCTTTGATTGCACCGTAACAGAAACAGCAGTTCACCATGTGGGATGCAGTGACCACCTATTTGTTGTTTTACATATGCTGCTTCATGTTGGTTTAATCCTGTGAAGGCTGATGGGGAGAGTTTAATGTCTGGGTGGGAAAGAATCCCAAGTGTCTCACCATGTGACAACCAGTCTGCTTGCTTCCACGTGCCTCTGGAAGGAGCCAGGAGGTTTGGGGACCCTTTTTGGTGTGGGTACCTGTCTTCACTCAGGTGCCACCAGGATGCCAGCCCCATTTCCCAGACCTCTTTGCTGCAGGGAAGCAGCAGCATGTGCAAGGCGAAGGGTGCAAGTGGCAAAAGTTCAGGTTCCTTTTTCAGAAAGTCTTTTCCCTTGGTGTGCTGACAATTTGACATAGACTTAAAATCTAGGACAACGGGGCAATATACTCTGAACAAAACCAAAACTTCCATAGTTCTGATGTGAAAAACATACGCTGTTTATCCTCTTATTCAGCATTTATGTATAAATTATGTGTTTTTTCTATTAGCCTATGGGGTGTATTGATCCACACTGTCAATATCAAGTTATCAAAAAGCAAGAGAGCTAGCTCTTTTAGTATGATGTCTATTGACTCCTTTTAAAAAAGAAAAAAAAATGTAACCTTAGCAAAATATAATTGGGGATTTTAGATAATTATTTCTGAGCTACAGGTTTTATTTGACTTAATAGAAACTTTTAAATCCCTTTAAGCTATTGGATACACAGCAGCATTGCTGACTAGCATAATGAAAAGATAAAAAACAATTGGAGTAATTTTAGCAAGTGGAAAAATGCTTTGAAAGGGCAACTTAGAAGAGTAACAGAAGTGTGCTTCAGGAGCAGCCAGAGGCTAACCTCAGAAATAGAAATTTCACCAAGCTGCAAAGGCTTTCTTGATCCCATTTTGCTTAATTAGGTAAACCCTCTAAAGTTGAAGCTCATTGCAGCATTGACTCTGAAGCTGTTTGCCCACATTTGCTGCTCAACTTTAGGCAGCTGGCTTGGATCATAAAATTCTAGTAAGTTGCAACTCATTTTCTTGGGAGGTAGGCCTGACCATTTATTAAAAAAAAAACCAAACACTGTATGTTGGTAACATTTTTAATTAATTATTTTCAAATTTCCAGTATGTTAAAAAAACCCCACCATTAATCATACTTGTTTCCAAGACATGGCTATGACTAAAGGAACTATTTATAAGAAGCCACACTGGCCATCTTATCTCTTCCTCTGAATTATGAGGACTATCCTAAGCAACATTTTGTAAAAATTCTCATCAAAGTAAAACACTAGCAGTGGCCTTTCAGATGCAGTGTCAACTGTGGATCAGCTGGGAAAGAGCTTTTTTTCCCCACTGTACAGTGCTTATAAACCCACATGGCTGCATTTTCTGATGCTGACCACCACTTGTCAATGTTGGATATGTCTTTGAATTTGTTTCCACCCAGATCCTCCACCACCACTGCTGTGTATGCAACTTTTTAAAACTTGTAAGATTTACTCAGCTGTCTAGAAAATTTAAACCTGCACATGAGTCTGCAAAACAAATCTGACTGATTTTGGATTAGCATTGAATCCAGAAATAGGCTTACATAATTTTGAGGCAAAAGCTAGGGTTTCTGTAAAACAGTGTGATTGGAAGGCCATTGAAATAACAGGTTTTGGGCAGATGGTTTGTGGAAAAGTAGCTTAGAAATTTCCCTTTGAAAGGAATATTTTACTATAACAAAGACTGTGCTGTACAAAGGCACTGGTAGCTTTCGTGGATTTTGCTTTTGGTTCTTTAGTTGATTTTGGAGCTTTCCTGGTGTAAAGGGACTGGATTCAAAAGCAAATATGCACATACTGCTGCCAAGCAAAAAGAGTTTTGCTGGTCCCATTTCAGATCTGTTGGTTTTAGTTTCCCTTGTCTTCTTGGATCTGGGCATTGGGCAGAGGCTGAGGTGGGAAGGTATGAAGGTTGATGTGCTCACAGGAGTGATTCATTTTGCAGTAGCATTTTATATCAGTTAGCTTTGAACTGATAGTTTGCTCTCAAGCTTTGCAAAAGCTAACACTTGGAAGAGCTTTTTTTATACAGTTTGAAAGCTTAACTGACTAGAAAAGCAGTACCTGTTTTACTTCAAGTGGCAACAATAATGTAGTTAATGATGGACATTTGAATTTTAAGAGTATGACTACCGACAGATTTCTTTTGCATACCTAGAAACTGTTGATGATTATGATTATTGCTTTATACATAACATAAAAAGTTCCTAAGTAGACAAAAGCTTATTAGTTATGGTTATTTAGATGCAATCTAGGCACTGTGGTTCATTCAGACTGAAGAAGCTTTTATTTTGTATGTTCTCCAGAGTGCTCCTTTAGCAGCAAGGATGATGGAAAATGTTTCAGAGAAATGCTCAGTGTGAACCTCCCTAGGGTAAAGCTTACAGTAATGGTTGATCCCTGTAAAGCTTACAGTAATGGTTGATCCCTGTAAAGCTTACAGTAATGGTTGATCCCTGTAAACGATGCACTGCAGCATCTATTACAAACCTATCTGCTCTTGGAAGGACGTATTTTCTAAGACCTCTGCCTTGCAGATTGAAATTCCCCTCAATCTTTTCAAAAGCTTCTGCTAAAATTGTTCCAAATCAAGCTGCAAGCAAGGCTTACAGGAAGGCAGCATCCAGATGTGAAAGCTATATTCTAGTGCGGGAAATGGGGAAAATAGCCACCAAAACACTGAGGCAGATGGGTGTTTTGAAATCGTAGAGCAGAAATAGCCCTCAGTGAAATAAACAGCAGCTGAGTAGTCTGGTTTGTGAACACACAGGCATACAGCACTGGTTTTTTATTTGGTTGGGTAATAAGAAAACTGTTCATCCCATGCAGTGAATGACTGGCTGAACTATAGAGCAAAATGCCATTGAGAAGCAGACATTGGTCTTCTTGACCAGAGATGGAGGTAGGAGCTAAGAATTTCTATATTGATAAGGTGATAGAGCCCACACAGCCTTTGTTAGATGTGACAAGTCATCGCAGCTAGTTTCTAATTATAGTTGGTTTCTTTGTACTAGTAAGAAAAATATTTGATTTGTATAGAATTTCAAAAGAACAGGAGCACATTTGTTAGTGTTCGTAGGAGAGAAGATTTCTGATGTGTTTCCTATAGTATTTTTCTGTTATTTATAAGGAAAAACAGTGCAGGTTTTAAACAAACCTAATGCTTTGTGTGAAGTAATGAGCCGACTTCAGCAGCCATTTAATGCTTGCTCACCAGATCTGGTGTTTTCAGTATCTCTTTAGATGCCTGCCTCTTTCCTGCCTGATGCCTTCATGTTGCTGAGTGCCAAGCCCCGTCTTCCCTACCTGCCTGAGTACATGCCAAAACTCTGTGTTTAACACAACTGCTCTTGTTTGTGCTGGTTTGGCTACTGTGTCTTTGGAGTTAAGTAGGTGTTTCTTTTATGACCTTGTCAAAAGACAACTCAATGTCTTTCAAAGACACAGCTGTTTGATTGGGGCCTCCCCAAAAAGTTAAAAAGACCTCTAAAATAACAAAAAAAAACCAGATAAAAATCCCAGAGTGCACATTCCCATTCACTTACTTCAAGAGCTCAAGTTAGCTGTGATGATTTTGAAGGGTAATTGCTGTCCATTGCATCAGTACTTACGGAATGATAGAGAATTTTTTTGCTTTCATGATAAAATAATCTACATTTTTCAGGGTTTAAAACCCAATGAATGAATGCTGTGCTAAAATATAGGAAACCTTTCAGTAAGTTCTGTTACGTTGTTTTACAAGTATATGTAACATTAAACACAGTTGAATAGGTTCATCGGCAGTTAGTTTAGCTTTTGGGTAATACTCCAGATTCTTTTGTAACCAGTAGTCCTTTTAGAGTCCTGATCCACCCACATGTGGTTTTCTTTCACTATTTATACAGGTAAATATAGAAACAATGTTCTGTTTATATAACAAATCCACAGGCACACACCCTTTTGTCTTTAATCAGATTCGTGCAATGAAGATAATAATTTTTTTTTATTTTCTTGGAAGTGTTTGCCCTATTTCCCTATTTCAATGCCCAGCATGTGATTTTTTTATTTTATTTTTTTTATTTATTTTTTTTTTTCTTTAACCAATCTTTTGATATCCTGAAGTGTGTATCTTGTTTTCTGTGCTATGTCAGAATTTAATGACTACGGACACTTCTGTGTGAGCTGCATTGGACTGCCTGTTGTAGCTCATGGAAAGAGGGTCATTTTGAGTAAAGCAAGCTGGATCACACTTGTAGGAGCTTGTTGAAAAGATGGCTCCTGGGCCACTGTTACAAAGGTCTGAAGACTGAGCAGTGTTTGTCTATCAGTTTGTAGACAAACAAAACAGCTCATCAAAAAGGAGGACAGAAGTCCCATTATGTCCATGCAGTACTTTAGCTTTTTCCATCTGACTTTGTCAGGCCCAGGTAGGGAGACGTGAGCTCCATTACATGTTTGCTTTATTTTTTTCTTCTTTACTCCCATGATCAGTATTGTGAATGTCTTTAAAGTTTTCTAAATGTTTTATTGGAAAAGTTACTTTTTGCCAGGCAAGGAAAATAGAGTGAGAAAAAATAGTTGAAAGTTGAGTCCTGTCTGAACAACTTCCATGCAGCATAGAAGGTGGACAACCAGCTTGAAAGCAGTTTCACAGAAAAGATCCTGGGTGTTCTGGTGGACACCAAGTTGAACATGAGCCCTGCAAAGAAGGCTAATGGTATTCTGGTGGGCCAACGGGCTGCATTAGTTGAAGTATTGGCAGCAGGAGAGGATCCTTCCCCTCTACTCAGTGCTTGTGAGGCACCATCTGGAGTGGTATGTATGTTTCCAGGCTCCCCAGTACAAGAGAAACATGGACAAGCTGGAGAGATGAAGGGCCATGGAGATGGTGGGCTGGAGCATCTCTTCTATGAGGAAAGACTGAGAGTTCTGCGTTTTACCCATGCCCAGCTGTCGTTCATACACTGCTTTGTCTTAAACAAAAAATAATTAAAAAGTTACCTTTAATTAAAGTATGTCATAAAAAGAGCAGCAAAGCTGGTGAAGAATCTAGAGCACAAGTCTTGTGAAGAGCATCTGAGGGAGCTGGAGCTGTTTAGTCTGGAGAAAAGGAGACTCAGGGAGGCTTATCACTCTCTAAAACTACCTGAAAGGAGGTTGTAGCGAGGTGGATGTCGGGAAGTGGCTTTCAGTTGTGCCAGGGGAGGTTTAGATTAGATAGTAGAAAAAAAAAATTCACCAAAAAAGTAATCAAGCACTGGAACAGATGGCCAAGGAAACTGATGGAGTCACCGTCCTAGGAGGTATTTAAAAGATGTGTAGATGTGTTACTTAGGGAAATGGTTTAGTGGTGGACTTGGCAGTGCTATGTTAACTGTTCGACTTGATCTTGAAGGTGTTTTCCAATCTAAATAATTCTGTAATTATAAAAGGTAAATTCCTGATCTTTAGAACACATAATTGTTGTTTTTGTGAAATACTGATATTTCATGAAAGAAATAATATAGGCTGGTGCATAAGCAGGTGTTCAAGATGATATACCTGGACACCTGTATAGCCAAAATCTCTTTAGGAATTGCAAGGCAGAAAGAAAAACCTGCTTGTTGCTACTTCTGAGATGATAGCAAGCAACTTAAAAAATAATTTCTTTCATATTTTACCCTTTTTAACCTCTCACAACATATAAAGTACAAGCTGATCTGGGCTACATGGACATAAGATGAGAGGGCCAAAACCTCAAGTAAAAATTTGGAGTGCTAGTCCTAATTTAGAGTTTCCAAAGTAGTTAACTACAGTTGCCAAAGAACATGTGAAATAGATATAGTAGCTCTGGAGCCTGGACACTTCAATCCCAGAAGCTGCTGTTTCACCTCTCCTGCTCACTTCTGATTGCTGCAAAGAACCATTGCAGCCACTGTGTCCTGCTGTTTCCTGGTAATGAAACTTTGCTCCTTGGGTGCAGAAAAAATAAAAGAAAGCATCATTGCTGAAACTGCCAGAGCAGGAAAAAATTAGGTGAGAAGGAAAATAACAGAAGATCTTCATAGATTAAAACATCATTTAAATAGGTGCATTCCAGGGTGTGGATTGAACTTTAGCTTCCCAGTTTTCCATTGGTTTAGTAAATGGAATTAAGCTCTTGAGGCTGCTGAGCAGGCTGCTGAAGATGACTTTTTGAGCAGTATCTCTGCTAGTCATCGTTTTCAGATACAGGTTCATAGTCTCCCATGGATCTTGCATGTAAAGGGTGTTTAAACAGCCCTTGTTCTATGTTTTTCACAAAAGTAAGGCACTTTTAAAAGGTGTTTGCAGCAAGAAAAATAGTTGGTATTTCAAATGGAAGTTAGAGGTGGAAAACATGGCTGTTTTTATCACACTTCATACAGCTTTTATTATTTCCTCGGAGAAACATCTCCTTCCTGACTTTTAGATATTCACTTTCTGTCCATTCCTCTTTATATAGTCCCATTGATTTAAAAATAAAAATCACTGAATTATGACCTGTGTTGTATGCTCAATGTGAGGATCTAAAATAACAGCAGCACCTCCTCTACCTTTAAGCCTCTGAACAAGTAGTCAGCTTTTTTGTTTTGTCACCCAAATATGTAAGTACTGTTATGTTCTTCCCTTGGGAAACACAGGCAGAGAGGAGGACAGTGGATGCCAGCAAGGACTGCTATGGGGACATGGCAAGCACTGTAATTAAAAGCATCAATAGCAAAAGCCATCTCAATTTAGCAGTGTCCTGCTGGGATCTTTCTCTGAGCTGTCATGCCTCCTGATGCTGCTGCTTTCTTCCTGTGCCTGAACCTATGTGGAAGGGTTTAATCTGGCTCAGAGTTTCTTCAGCACTAGATCAAAGAGGTGTAAATGAGTTAAACCTCAGCCTACTCAAACCTGTATGTAAAGACATGGAAGGAAAGTGAGCTGGATTAAGCTAGAGGATAGATATAATTCATAGCTACTTCAAGTAGGGCTTCTCCTGATGTAGATGGGATGAGATTCTGCTTCTGAATTAGGGTTCTTAATAGCAGCACTGGCTTGGTTTTAGATGGCAGGGGGTGAGCTGACTTAGCTCTTAATTATACAGAAAGGTGAATTAGAAATACAGCAAGACAGGGCATGATTTCTGGTGAGTTCTTGTGGTGTTATTCCCTTCAGTTCCCTTTGCACCCTCCTGCAGTTAATGAGATACAAGGGCCTTGACACTGACCCTCTGTTGTGCTAGGGCATGGAGCAATTTGTTACATATTTGTAGATCATGATTTCATTTTCTTTTTTTTTAGAATGGTTTGGAATCTATGTGGAGGACTCTCAGAAAATAATAGTTGATGGTAATCACTGTCTTACCACAAAGCAACCACTTTCTTCTGTTTTCTTCTTCATCCCACCACTGTACACATAGATCTAATAACAGCAATAGAGAGAAGAATTTCCAGATTTGTTGAGTTGGTTTTTGATCTGCTTGTTTCTTAAGTGTATAGGTTTGCAGAGTTATTTTACAGAGATTACTGCTATTTCTAAAGTGAAACTTTGTGTTTATTTAACTAGTTTGCAATCCTTAAATATCCTAGATTTGTTGCTGCAAAAGTGGGAGGAAAAAATTTTCAAGTAGGAGCTCATATTCTTGTAAGTACTATTTCTCTGTACTTAAAGTAAAACCTATGTCTTTCTTGTTCTCTGTTAACAAATTTCTAGAAAACTATGATTTTAGTTTAGGCAGAATTTATGGAAAGAAATGATTTGGGATGTGGTGTTTTGTCCATCTTAAGGTATGCCTTTCAGTTGACAGGGTTCTTCCAAAATCAGAGGCTAGTCTTCCTTTTTGTCAGGCTGTACATGATTTACCTGCTCTGAATGCTAGAGATGCAAATCCCTTCCAGAAACAGTTTCATCCTCTGGTGAGGCTGGTTGTCAAGTCTTTGGTAGCATATACTTGTTACCTTAGCAACTTGCAGGGGTTAAACAAATGTCTAGGGGAGAACATGACAGATAGGGAATGTCTCCTAGCAGGAGGAGCAGTTTCTTTCTGGTTGTTTTGTGTGATGCAAAGTACCATTACAGAATTTCAAATTTCTAAAGGACTGGAAATTGAATGGGCACTAACCAGCTTACTAATTGAAGATATATTTGCAAATATCTTGTAATTTTGCACCCTTGTGAGAGAGGAACCTAAAAGGACTGTTTCTCTAGCTCTAGCAGAAAGGAAAATCGGGATTCAAGTTGCAAAGCTGAAGTTCCATTGTCCTCCTCTTGGAGATCAGAATGAGAATGAGTGTGAGAGAGGGCCAAGGAAAAAAAATTGCTCCAGCTTTGAATTTTACTTCCATTTAGAGTTGGATTTTGTAAAACATCAGTCCTATTTACATAAAATCAAGGTTAGCCAATTTCTTTTAAAAAATTACTTGTTTAATTTTCAGAGTTTGCACTTACTCAGCACCATCTAGTGGACCAGCTGCTCTTGTCAGAAAACAGCTGGTCCTTGTAAACCATACAGCAGATTAGAGCATGCAAGTCCTTATAGTGTGAATGATGTACCTAATGTATGTGGGTGACTAATCATATAATGGAATTAGAAGAGGAGCAGTTTTTTAGTTGAAAAGGAGAGGTGTGAAGAAAGTTTCAAGATACGTGTGGGTAGTGGTGCCTGTTACCTCCTACATTCCTTTATCCTGTTGAACTCCAGTCTGCTTGCCAGCTTTTCTGCCTCGAAGCATGATGCCATCCAAGTTGTAAGCTTCTGTAGGGAAGGATTTTGGAATAGTGTTTCTTTGTGCAGTACCACACAGCACAGTTCACTGCCTGGTTATCACTATAATACAAATGATAAGTGTGAGCCTGGTGCTAACAGTGGGCTCTGAAGTTCTCACTTCAGAAATGCTTTGGAGTTTGTCTGATTTATCTTGTAGGCAAGAAGTTTGGTGTTCGGTTCTTTGAAAAGACATTTTGTTTAAAGAAAAAAAAATCCCTTGGGAAAACCTCCCCATACAGTGTTTATATGCTTCCAGTTGAATTCTCAGGTCATTCTGGTTGCTGCCTTGGGAAAAGATAAGGGAGACTGGGGCTCTGTCTTTGGGAGTGCATGGGAACAGGTTTGCTATTTCCAGCTCTAGAAAGACGGGCTAAATCTCCAGAAAAATAAATGTGTCTAGAAGGATTGGTTGTTTCTGTGGCCCTGGCTACATCACCAGCATCCCACTGCTCTCTTTATGATTTCTAATGCAGCAAGCCCTTGATTTTATAGAACCAGTTGCAAATGAAGGGAGAGCAAAGTTCTTAAGTCTCTGGGAGGAACACCCTGACAAAACCTGCAGGCATGTGGGTGTGGGCAAGCAGCCAGCACATTCAGTGATGCTATGTGAACACCAGAGGCAAAACCTCCCTCCACTGTAAGAAGCAGCGAGCATCACAGCAAGCAAGGGTAACTACAAGAAATAGGAACAAAGCAAATATGCATTATAGCAAATGCACCAACTTGTAACATCTTCCCCTTTAAACTTCCTCACATTTAATTCATTTCATCACTTTAGGGTCTGGGGTTTTTTTGTGCGAATCACATTTTAGACAATAAAAGTAAGTGGGTCAGTTTTATCCTGCAAGTTTGTAAGCATTAGCACAGTAACATCATGCTGAGGTTTTAAAAAAGCTATTATTAAATAATTCATAGAAGTATTTCACATCATTTTTCAAAAACCTGGAAGTGCAGACTAGTTGGCCAGGTTTAAGGGAAACCAGCACTTACATAGCACTCTCTTTTTTCTTTCCTGAGTTTTTATTGTAGTGCAGCAGTCAGAGTACCACTTGTCTGCTCCTCTCAATATTGCATAGCAACATGATCTCTCTAGGCAGAAGTGGCCTTGATCTTTTCAGATCAAGAAGAGAAATGTGTAGAGATTTTCTGTTTCAAGTTTTAAGTTTGGGACAATATCCATGGATAAGGATTCAGCATATGTGTTCATCTAGAGGAGTGGATGAAATTCTGTTTGAGAATCTACTTGGCTCCAGCTGACTGCAGCAGGAAACATGGGTCCGAAGAGGTTATAATGTTTAAGTAAATCAATTTAGATTCAGGAATCCAGTTTTGTTAAAGGTTTGGGGATGAACATGGCTCTTCAGGACATGTTTTACCTGTCACAGTGGTGTTGAGTTGTTGGATGGACTTGATGATCTTTGAGGTCTTTTCCAACCTTAATGGTTCTGTGAATCCTATATGCTGAAAAATACCAATTTACAAAGCACATGGCTCTGCTTTTGTAATAGCTGTGAAGCAAGCATCACCTAGCATGTGGCAATTCAGGAAAACACTTAAAATTGTTTCCTCTCTTTCTGTTTCTCCTCTAGCTCTGGGATTGTACACCGTAAATGCGGTATATGGAGATACTATAACTATGCCTTGTCGTCTAGAAGTACCAGATGGTCTTATGTTTGGAAAATGGAAATATGTAAGTACAGTTTACTTTACATTTATTAAAGCTGGTATAAGAAGGTGTTTGTTTCTGGTGTGTGAGAATACAAGATTCCAATCGATACGATTTTTGCCTCAAATACAAAGACATCCGTGCTTGTGTTTGAAAGACTACAAGAACCCAGTCTGCATAATTTCTGCCAAGGATAGATTAGAGGTTTGAGGAATTAATTCCATTTTTCAATAGAAATAATTATTTGGGGGTTCTCTGCCAACCTGTATTAGAGATCTAGCATGTTACCCAGTGGTGTCTCACTTGCTTGATGGAGCCATCCTTGTACATTTGAATACTTTTGAAGTGGGTTGCCTGAGGCAGGGCATGCTTCAGCTCTGGGAAAGTGCTGTCCCCTGGTCTGGTTGGCCTGACAGTCACTCATTGTTTTATGCTTCAGTGTGTTTCATGCACAACAAAAAAGAGGACAGACCTGGCCATAGTAGAGTTGCTGGTGGTTTCACACTGACATTTCTGGTGCTTAGAGAACAGAGACAAAACTAGCAGTGCTCTCCTGATTGTATTGGTCAGCCTGCAGTAGGAACACTGCAGGATGCACTTACCCTACATGCAATTAATATCCATATGCAAAAGGAGAATAAGCATATAAAAGTCAAATAAAACCTGGAAGCATATGTGGAAGAAACCACCAGGACCAAAACCCTTTTGCTCCTCAGACTGACATCGGAAAAATGGTTTTCCTGCCTCTGTCAAGTCAGAGAAATCTCCTCTCATGCTCAAACCACAATGTAACCAGCAATAACAGGTCATCTTTTACATTGACAGTAAAGTTAATATTCCATAGTTCTCTTTTTAAGTGATATCCACCATTTTACATCAGACTGCTGTAGCAGTCTGCTACTGGGGGAGTTTCATAACCCCCCCGGCTTCTTCCCTTATACCTGGAAGTTTGTAGCATTTGCAGACCTCATCCTCTCAAGAGTTCCTGCTCCACAAACATGTTTTGGGAAATGAAGTCAGAAGTCTGTGGAGGATGATCCCTAAAAGGAACAGTGAAACTGTTTCAGTATAAATGTTCAGAAGATGCTGGATGTGCTTTTTAGTCTGCTCCCTTTTCTTGGGAAGAAGTCTATCTATACGAAGATGCAAGGTTATTTTGAGAAAAAAGAAATGGATAATCTCTTTCTGGTGTATTTGGATTGTTCATCTCCGACAAGTACCAAGAAGCAAATGGAGACTTCATAGCTTCTACTTTCAGGACATAAAACCTAACATGCAAAAAAAGCCCTTTCAATTGTTATTGTTGAAACTTGACACAGCCCACACTTACACCTGTTCTCCTAGGGCAGCTCCATTGTTTTAGCAAGGGGAGAGTCAGTTTAGGTGGGGGTTTTTTTGTCAAGTAATTATTTCATTGGAAGAAGAAGGAACTTTGTTTTTTCTGTTTTCTGTTCTGCTACCTTGGGAGTAGCACTTCAGGTTGCTGGTGGGAGCCTGGGGGCACCATGAGACATGTATCAGAGAAGAAGCAGGGGCTGCTCCCATTGTTTTCTGCCTGTGTGTGTTCTTGTGCCCTGGGTTGGATAATGGACTTGAAAGACCATTTGCACTTGACAAACAATTTTGCAGGTATTGAGTCAGGGCAATGCTTTCCTTCCTCTGTGTAACAGACGTCTAGAGTAATCCAGGAGTTAAAAGTGGGAGAGAGGGAAAGACTCAGAGAATTTAAGCCTCATGTTGGCTGTTGCCTCCTGCTCCCTTCCTGGCTCCGACACCACTCATCTCTTGTCAGAGCATCATCATGCTTTTGTGGGCTCTGCAGTCAAGCTGACTACACTGTTGGGAACACTTCTTGCATTAGTGCCATAAGGTGCAAGGGATAAAAGAGAATTAAAACATTTTCAGCCCTCAGCACAATACTGACATAAAAATGGAGTCAACCTTTCACCTTACTCTTACAGCAGATAGTGTATGTCCCTGCTCCGTGTGTAGGTGTGTGTGTGTGTGTAGGGGCAGGAGAAATGAAATAATGCAGAACTCAGCCTGTAACTTTGTCTCTCAGAAAAATAAATTTTTGATCTAGTAGTTTTGTGCAAGGCTGTCAACTTTGTGGCCCTCTATAGGGTGGCAACTGCATACTGATTAAGATAAGGAGGATGTCTAGAAAATGATATTTTTGCAGATGATCTTGAGATGCATAAGTAACACTATTTGATCGTGTGTATATTCCTATGTCACAAGCTCTTGAGACCTTAAAAAAAAAGAGAAAAAAAAAAGGCTAAAAACTAATTTAGACTAAAAGAGGTGGTTGTGCCTGATTAAGTCCTGCATTTGGAATGAAGTCTGAATATCCCAGAAAAATAATACGAATATGTAAAATAACCATGAAGAAAGGAAACTAGAACTTTTGAGCCTAATTCACAAATGCTCATATTCTGTTTCAAATACTTTTCCATGCAGAGGCAGGTGGTGCCAGAACCACCAGCCTTCATCAGAGAAGGCCCTATGCTATGATGAGACTAAACCAAAGAATTGAAATTATTTCTCCTGGTGATATTCTCAATGTGTACCATGACAGTCTTAAACTAGCTCTCACATTACACTGAATTTCTTGTTCGTACAGCAGAAGTTAATCAGGAAAAAAAGCCATCTGATGTAGTTTTCAGATTGTTTAAATTATGGGGTTTTACCAATTGCAGATTTTCAGGAACTTCTAAATGAATGTTTATGCAAAATAGAGGTGTTTATCCTTTTATTGTAGGAAATGCCAAATGGATCTCCAGTATTTATTGCCTTCAGATCATCAACAAAAAAAAATGTACAGTATGATGATGTACCAGATTACAAAGACAGGTTGAGTCTTTCAGAAAACTACACATTATCCATCAAGAATGCAAGAATCAGTGATGAAAAGAGATTTGTATGTATGCTAGTTACAGAAGATGATGTTTCCGAAGAGCCAACGATAGTCAAAGTCTTCAGTAAGTAATCTAGTTGCTACTACTATTAACACTCATCAACATCTAAGTCATAAATTACAAAAACTTCTGTTTAAGGGAAGGATTAAAGACAAGAAAGTAAATTTGGCTGAGTAAATAATAAAAACTAACAAATTTCTGCAGCTTTCAAAAATGTAATCTGCTGGTGGCATTTACGTAACAGGACTGCCTGCATTTGCAGTTTATTCGTGATAAGTGCTGGCTCAAAGAGAATTTTAGGCTTTGATAATGACTCACTTACATGATGTCATTTGGCCTTGGAAATGAAAAATGTAAAATTAGCACTGGTTATTTTCCATTTATTCTCTGAGCAAGTTTTTCTGCAGGAGGGAAGCATTAACCGTGTGTGGTCTGTCTGCAGGGTTAGATCAGAGGAGAGGTTTAAGCCAGCTCTGAGTAGCTGGTATGCAATGATGTGAGTGAGCAAGCAAGAGGCTGGAAAACAAGTTGCTAGCTCCAGATGCTTATTTTGTCCCTTGCTGAGCTTTCAGGAGGAAGCCCAGTCTGTAGATCTGCTTTAGAGCACAGCAAAGTCTATCAGCATTTGATAGATCTATCAGCCCGATTGCACGCTGATGCTCAGTGTAAATTCCCATGCTCTTGTGCAATCCTGCTCTGAGCTTTCCAAAGAGTGTGGGCAAACCTGGCCTCTTCCAGGTGCTGATTCAGAGCAGACACGTAAAACCCTCAGACCCTGACTCAGGCTGTGGAGGCTGCCTGCTGTTCCTTTTTAGGGGCCCAGGTCTGCTGAGCAAAGGGTTAGTGTTTGGAAATGCCTCCCTGCGACTGCAGTGGCTGTCTTCCTCAGCTTCATGTTTTTACATGGCCTTTTTTTGGCCTTTGCACCTCGTCAGATGCAGATTTACAGATTAACTCCCTGTTGTGGGAATGCCTTTCTCGAAGGGATGGGCAGCTTCAAACAGATCACAGGTCTGTTTTGAAAAACATTGATTCTTTTTTAGGAAGGGCACCCTTGCTCTTCTTCCAGGGAGCAGGTGTCAGGGAGTTGTCAGTGGTGTCTAGGCAGAATCTTGTCAATGGCATAAATGAGTCTGAAGCTAGACTAGGAATCAACAGTAATTGCTTTATCTTGTTTCACTTTCCATTTGAGTGGAAGAACAATCGAATTAATGACAGCAGGGAGGAGTGTGCTCAAAGCACCCATAGTAAACACAGAACTTCAAAGGAAATGGTAAAGAATTATTATGTTTACTTATCACACAGCAGTAAATATGTAGATGAGACAGTGGTATATGGTAAAAGGAAGTGCTAACTGTTTGAATTACTGTGTTCTGTACTAAATATTAACACAATGCTAACTCAACCATGGAGCACAGCTTGTATGTTTTATTGTATGCATTAATACTTACAGAGAAAGCTTCTATTTACTAAGGAAGATAAGAATACAGGATGCCACGCATGTAACGTGGCCAGCTTAGCATTGCAAGAAAAAAGTAGCCTTGCAGTTTTTAATTTTGAGTTTGCACCCTTATTTAGAGTTTTCTTAACATCTCTGTGTTTAACTTCTTAAATCTGAAGTTTGGGGTTTCACTTTTTGTTATTGCTTGCTTGCTTTCTTAGTCTAATTAAGAAGATTGAAGAGTAGTCTGCAAATTTGATTTGTTTAATTTAACTTGTTGAATCACAGATACAGAGTAGGCTGCAGCAGTGCAAACCCCTGTAAACCAAAAGTTTTGTGCACCTGAAACTCATCCTGGTGACTGAACTCACTGATGGCTGAAGATGGGTTTCACTGGGGCTTGTCACCTCCTCAGCTTTGCTAACTGCTTAACTCAGAACTAACAAGCTGAAATGTCTCACTGCACAAGTACCACCTGCCAGTCTCACTCACTGGACTATTCAAACGTTTAAGTTCTACCAGCTTTCCAGATGGATCCTGTCAGCATCTTTTTTTCTGGAATTAAACGGCCAGTTTCCAAAGCAGAGCAGCCCAGCAGACATCAGCTGTTGTCCTGTTACACCAGTGCTTGGATTTTGCACTCAGTGATCTCTTTTCTTCCCGATTATACGGCCTACAGAGAGTTGCAGAGCACCCTGGCAAGCTCTTAAGCTGGGAGATAAGCAGTGTGCTGAAGTTGCAAACCCACCAACGTGGGCTCTGCTGCTGCCAAGTTTAAAATGTCTTCTTGCTTCGGATGCTGAGCTAGTGAATGCCAAATGAGTCTTTTATGGTGAATTATGTTGGTGGCCACAGTGCAGATGTGGGAACCTGGCTGCAGGCAATTCCCTTTCAGAATCTGCTCTGAGACAGCAGATGGTGGCATCTCAACTGGGGCCCCTGTTCTGTCACCAGAGCACTTGAAATCGTGAGAGCCACACAGGGGTCACAGAGCAGTGGGTCCTCCCCTTCCCTTGGCATGAGCATTGGAGGTGAGGGTCCAAAGCACAGAGTAGGTCTTCTCAAACCAGTCCTAGGGGCAGGGGGATGGGAGATGAAAGGAAGGAAAGCAGAGGTGGTAAAAGATGTTCTGGATTGTGGTCTGATCAGCTGGTGGCTGTGACAGGCAGCCTATGAAGAGAGGCTGAGGGAGCTGGGGCTGTTCAGCCTGGAGAAGAGGAGGCTCAGGGGAGACCTCATCACTCTCTACAACTACCTGAAAGGAGGTTGTAGCCAGGGGGGGTTGATCTCTTTTCCCAGATGACTTTCAACAAGACAAGAGGACACAGTCTTAAGTTGTGCCAGGGGAAGTTTAGGTTGGATATTAGAAAGAATTTCTTTATGGAGAGGGTGATCAGACATTGGAATGGACTGCCCAGGGAGGTGGTAGATTCTCCGTCCCTGGAGACATTTAAAAAGAGACTGGATGTGGCACTCAGTGCCATGGTCTAGCAACCGCAGCGGTAGTGGATCAAGGGTTGGACTTGATGATCTCTGAGGTCCTTTCCAACCCAGCCAATTCTATGATTCTGTGCCTGTTTATGGGACCTGAAAATCTGAACCAGGCGGCCTGTTAATGGTCTTCTAAAAACTGATTTGCTTGAATTGATGTGAAAATGCTTCGCCCTGGGCAGGCTTTTACAGCAAGTAGGTTAACCTTCTTCCTTCAAAACTAACAGAGAAATAAGCATGCACATATATTAAAATTAAAAAATCTTTATTAGGCCGCTGAAGAAATTGTGATGGTTTTGATGCATAGCTTTGACTGTTTCTTTTGTTTGTTTTCAGTTTTTGCCACAAGCAAAGTTGTTTGAAAATGTCATATGAATATCTTCTGTCGTTGACTTTCATTGCCCTTTTAATGAGCTGGTTTGTTAGGTTCTGGTGTAGTCCTCCAACCAAAGGATATCTGTGCATTTGTGTGCACACAAACACAGATGCACACACGTAGGCACACCCAGGCAGAGCGAGCGGATTATTGCAGAAAAGTGTAGGCTTTCTAGCTTTTTGACAGCAGGAGAAGTACACCTGCACATTAATAACTTCACCAGTGTGCAGGGATTTTGGCAAGGTGGTGTGAAGTTCACTTGGGGATGAGATTACTGACATACATGTATTATTTCTTAGAGAGCTTGATTTAGGAAACAGATTCTGTATGTTGGCATGGTTAAGGATATTTCAATCTGTGAACGTATATAATATACGTGCACTATATCTAGCGTTCAGAGGCTTTCTTTGACTGTATAAACAATGATTTAATTTTTTCCCTCTTCTGATTAAACTGTGGGTAAAACTATCTCTTTTGGAGATAAAAATTTGCATTCCGGGCTTCAGGCCAAACAGTTTTAACAGACAAGTTATATAGTCTCTAGAAAGTAGGTTTTTTAAAATGGAAACACTGATAGATCCTCCATTTTAGCAAGCTAAGAGGTCCATCTACCATAATAAAAGTAAGTAAGACATACTGGCACTGAAGAAAAAGTTTATTTTTTTTAAGAGAGTTACCACTAACTCAGAATCAGTTAAAGTAATTACATTTATCTCTATCACCTGAATTTCTTAAATATAACAATCCCAGTTAGGAACAATAAACATTAGAGTAATGATTAGGTTGAATTTGTTCCTTTATAATGTGACAGCTCAGCTACAATAATATCCACGGTAAAGCTGCTTTAAGTTCCTATAGGTTCTTTACCACCAGTTCCTTCTCCAGCAATATGTATCATATAAATCAGATAGATTGTATCTGGTTCTCTCCTCTCAGGTGCTGAACTAGTTTGCATGTCTAGAATATAAATTGTCAGAACGAATGGAATTCATTATGGAAAGTATGATAAATTTTCAGGTGATCATTTTTCCTTTTCAGTCCATTTACTAATACTGAGGTAGAAGTATCTCACTTTTTCTTCTTTTAATGACAGTTAGATAAAACTATACCAGGACAGATTGTTCTATTTACTCAGAAAGTCTGTGTTTCTTTTAGTAACTTTTTGTTTTTTCAAACAGCTGCTTGTGCACCCTTCACTAATGCCTTTATCCTTTTTATGTTTTAGAACAACCCTCTCAACCAGAAATCCTACATCAAGCAGACTTCTTAGAAACAGAGAAGCTACAAATGGTAAGAACAGCTTTCTCCCTCAAAGTAATGTGCCTCATGGCTGCCTGAAATTCCTTTGCAATCGAAATGAAGAGAGGTGATGGAGTGAGGCTCAGAGAAGGTACATGTGTGCACACCTGTCCTTCAGAGGTTGTGACCGAGAGCCAGGCTGAGCACAGAACACTAATACATTTCTTTATTAGCCCTGCATCATTCTGCAAACAAATGGGCGTCATGCTGATCTTAGACACACCACTGAACCCTCTCTCAAACTGTACCTAAGCCTCACTGATGGGATTTGTCTTATTTAAAGAGATAAATAAATAAATAGAAATGACTTGGAGTTAAGCAACTGAACTTTGTAGACATTTTTACCCAAAGCAGCGTGAGCAGAAAAAATAGAATTATATTAAAATACTATGGAGAAAAACAGTGACTAATTCCTATCTGTTTTGCAGCTTGGGGAGTGTGTTGCAAGAGATAGTTATCCTGAAGGCAATGTTACATGGTACAAAAATGGGAGAGTTTTGCAGCCCGTGGAAGATGGTACGTTTCAGTATTGGACAGAGTCCACAGAGGACTGTATGCATGAAGAACCTTGATCATAAGTGTTGCTCTACTTTATTATCAATTATTGTTCCTTTGAGAAAACTACTTATATGGAAAGAGGAAACTGGAAGAAACTTCTAGGCTTTCCAGAGCACCCAAGCTACGCTATATAATCTCTTTCTTTCAGTTCCAGCTTTAAAACCACATCGTGGGGAGGAGAGTTGCCTTTGTTAATGCTATTACAAAGCTATTTAGCTAGCAGAAATCTTTATCTAATTTCCAACTTCTTATAAGGTATTAACTGTATCAATTTCACACCTGTCCAGGATTGTGATTTGGACCATGTAGATCATCTTACACAGATACTTATTTTTTAGGATATTTAGGAGGAACATTTTTTTTCCCCTCCCTTTGAACTTTAATTTTGAAAGGGTGATCGGACCACAGTATGTTACCTTCCATAAAAAAAGAGAATGCTTACAAAATGAAGTTATAAATATGATTGTCTGTATTATTTTTGCCACCACTTTTGAGATCTTCTTTCTCTCTTAGGAGTTAATCTGAGATCTGTATTAAAAAAAAACAACAAACCAACACCAATTTGTAATTAGTTTTTTGTTTTGATTTGGTTTGAAATGAACAGTATGTTAGGACTGTTTAGTTGATAAAACATTCCTGGAATATATCAGTGGCAGTACTAGAGGAAAACTGTACAGTATCTTGGGTAATTTGTCATGTGGCTTGCATGTTTGCAGCCTGATAACAAATACAGAGCAGTCAGCAAAATTTAGGAGGAAGGTTGCAAATTCTGTCTATGTGACACTGAAATAGTATTTCCTTTTCAGTTGTAGTCATAAATTTGCAAAAGCTTGTGAACAAATCTACTGGACTCTTTACCATGACATCTTCTCTTCAATATGTGCCAACAAAGGAAGATACAAATGCCAAGTTTTCTTGCATTGTGACCTATTATGGACCATCTGGCCAGAAGACAATACAGTCTGAACCAGTTGTCTTTGATGTTCACTGTAAGTTATTAAAAAGCATCTATTACTATACTATTACCATATGAAATCTGCCTGGGAGAAGGGGGGGAAGGGGAAGAGCAAAATCAGAGAGAGTGTACAAAACAGACGTTTGTGCTTAGCTGACAAGAAGTTTTTTTCAAAGCTGATCATCAGCAAGGAGGTCCAAGTACATTGTCTGTGTAATTTTCACTTGTCTTCAGATTTACCTGAGATTTTTTTCTTTCTGATAGTAGAATTTTGAGATTGCATTGACAACAGGAAAGTGGTAATCACAAGAAGTTACAGCTAAAACTGTGGAAAGCACATTTAACAGAAGTTAAGAGTGGCTGAACAGAATGACTCTCTGTGCCCCTTGAAATATGCAATAAATACACAATACCTTTTTTTTCATATACTCTAATGTTTATCACTTTTGCAGAGTCATCACTAAACAGCTAAGGTTGGCAGACTACCTTGTGCAAAGCTCAGTGGCTTCCCTACAGCTGCTAGATGCTGATTGTTTTTTTTTCACGTGTAAAATGTATCATTTGAATGTTGGCAGGCTTCTGAGTTGAGAATTTGTATACTTAGTCCCAGCTGGCCTAAGTCCTAAGGTAACTTTCTTACTGCCTTACTGACCAAAGTGGAACTTGTCACAAAAGCACAGAATGTCAGGGGTTAGAGGGGACCTCTGAAGATCAAGCCCAATCTCCTTGCCAGAGCAGGACCAAAACTAGGGCAAGTCCCTCAGAAATGCATCCAAATGGGTCCCTAAAGTCTCCAGAGAAGGAGTCTCCACAGCCTCTCTGGAGAGCCATGGCTCTGTAACCCTTACAGTAAAGAAATTCTTCCTCATGTTGAAGTGAAACTTCCTGTGCTCTATCTTGAATCCATCGCCCCTCGTCCTATCACAGGGCACAAGTGAGAACAGGTTGTCCCTTCTTGACTCCCAGCCCTCATATATTTAGACACGTTAATTCAACCCTCTCTCAGTCTTCTCCTCTCCAGAGTAAAAATCCCCAGGTCTCTCAGCCTTTCTTCATAAGACAGGTGTTCCAGTCCCTAAATCATCCTCATAGCCCTCTGTTGTACTCTTGCAAGTAAATCCCTGTCCCTCTTGAACAGGGAGGTCTCACTAGGGCAGAGTAGAGGGAGAAAAGAACCTCCCTTGATCTGCTGGTCATACTCTTCTTAATGCACCCCAAGATCCCATTGGCCTTACTGGCCGTAAGAGAACATTGTTGTCCCATGGATAACTTGTCCACTCCAGGGTCCTTCTCCATGGTTTATGACTAAAGGGCTTAGGTGTAGGGGTTTCAGTGTACTGCTTTAATACATAATTATGGGTTGGTGTGATTTGAAACAGCAGCAAATTGAGGTTGATTGACACTATTATAACAAATTACAAAATTAGATTATATGATTTCTAGCAATACTTAATCACTTGATAGTCAACAATTTGTTATAGTGGTTCAATTAAAGATCTAACAACATTTCTAAACTAAATTGCTCACACACACAGATACAGACATTAACCTATGCTGAGATGTTATATTTCAGTACCTTGTGATCACTGGAGTGCATGAAAAGAAGTTGCAATGAAATATTTCTCCAATTGATACACGAAATGGAATTATAGTAAATTACTGTTATTCAATCTATTTGCTGCAAAATGAGAATTTGCTAACTACTTGTGCTTTTTCATTAGATAGGCCAGCTTCCTTTGTGAGGCACAGGTAACAGTGTGCTATGATCCCAGAGAGCTCCAAAGGGCCTCATTTCAGGATTGATATTTATAGGGTCACAGTACAATTGACTTTAATCAGTATTTTTCCTCATGGCCACAATTTGAGTCAGATGAGCTTTGGCAACTTTCAGAATGGGCAAGAGGGGTCTCATACTTTTCCTAGATAACAGCAGTTCCAGGTAGAGTTAGGGAGTGCCTGATCATCCAGACTCACTGTGTTTGAACCAGGACAAGGAGGTACACAATGGTTTTAAGTCACTGCTCCAATAGGTAAGGTCAGAAAGTGCCAGATTGTCTCAGCCCATTGCACATGCTATTGAAACAAAAACAATACTGGGCCTACAGCCCTTGTAACTAAAGCAAGAACAATGTTGGCTGGTGTTGATACTTCAGTGTGCCTCAGTGAGTGAGGGATTTGCACCACCACAGCTTTCTGTGTACTTGAGGTAATACCTCAGCTTATAAAAGTCTCTGGTTTGGAAATGATGGTATCTTAAGTATATAGGCCAGCCATCCAGTAGGGTCTTAATATACATTAAGTATCTGTAACACAGTTGAATACAAAGAAAATTAGTGAGGCGTTGGATTTCCCTAGTTAGCTGTTGCTAACTTAGCAAGTTACAAGATATACTGTTGCCTTGAAGATGAAAGGCACAGGCTTGAAGTGGCAGGGAATGTTCTACCTTGATAATTAGCTGTTTCTCCTTCACTGGTGAAGTTTGCTGAGACACAGAGTAGGGGGGCAGGGTTGACCTTGGCCACATCAAATCAAAGCTTGGATCAGTTGCTTTGTGTTTTTACCTGGAGGAGTCAGAGTAAACTAACATCTTTTCACCAGTTGTTTCTCTAAAAATGACAACCAGCAGAACTGAGAGGAAAATCTCTGGGAGGTTAGCCATTATCCTAAGAAATAACATAGAGGTGTCAAGTCTGCAGCCACCTATCCTGTCACTTCTAAAGCTAAAGGCTTTGCTGTTGTTTTTTGTTTGGTTTGGTTTGGTTTTTCTTTAAAGTTGGGGACCAAATTTCACTGGGCTTTTTTTCTGTCATTTGTGGAGCCCTATGGCTGTGAATAACTCTTGCTGTGTGTGGCACATGTTCACAAGGAAGAAGTGCAATGACCAGAAAGTACTTATTGCTGTTGCTTGCCAAGAGATGCTTTGTTGTCCTCATTTCCCCATTGCGTGTATGCATTAAGCTCACCTGTTGAGGTAAAGCACTTGTGGATTTTTGTGATTAATGTACAACATGCACTTCCCATTAAGGACTACCCACGGTGAAGGAAAAAGAAGGCTGCACAAGCAATGCAGAATAGTCAGTGTGCCAGGTACCATGTACACTCCATATTAAAGATTTAATGTTTGCTCGACTAGTTCTTAATCCTTGTCCAGAAACATGAAATTTTAATACAGTAGCTTTTCTTCCAGGGATGGGTGGTTCTGATAAGATAGCCAAGAGTGAGAGGCAGACACACCCTTCAGTACTGAAAAGGCCTTGAGTTTTGGCTTTGAACTATGGAGTTATCTAGTTTCCTACTGTAACATCAATTGCTTGCTCTGCTCAGATGCATGTCCAAATGAATTTGTGAAACTCGCTATTAATAGATGTCCGAAGCTTCAACAGATGGATTTCTTGACTGATGTTGGTTGATGATAATGACATGTCTGATTTGGTTTTGGTTTTTAATTTAGTTCAGTGATCCTAATTAGTTTCTTTCTCAATAAATGGGGTTTTTTTTAATGAGTCAGATGTAACACGGATGAAAAAAAAACCAAATATGGCAGACTCCAATTCTAAGAAATGGAAGTATTTCAGGCTTTTTTATTTTTTTTCAGATTGATTTTCAAATCTGTTGTGTTTTGCGTCTCTGACGCAAATAGAAAAAAGTAATAAAGACCTGATATCTGGGGAGATTTCTTGCAACTTGTCCATTTATCATAAAGAAATGGGGAGAGCGTGCTTAAAACTATACCTGCACAGATTTTTTTTAAAGACACGCCTATTCAGTTAGGATCGAAAAAATGTTTTACTGTTTGGGGTTTTCTTTTAGATCTGGGTTAGTGCAGGCTCTAGAACTCAAGTGTTTAATAGCTACTGGACACCCTGGAAGCAGCCAGCCACTGTAACCTAGTATGACAGGAAGAGTGAAATACCTCCTGCCAAGTTGGGTGCTAGTTGGAAATAAATAACTAAGCTCACTAGCAGTAGTTATCAGCTCTATTTTGCAGTTGTATCAAGCAAACTACCAGAAGTAACGTGAGTAATGCAAGAGAAGTCTTGGAGCTGGACAGTTAGATAATATCTCAGATACCTAAATTATCTAAACTCCAGGTATATTGTGTTCTGCTCAGCTTTAATCAGTGTAAAAAGATAATGTTGGTCAGGCAGACTTTCCAATCATGCCCTGTTGTTCAGTGTCTGTCTTGGTATGGATAAGCTTCTTTTCATAACAGATTAGAATCAAAGACTCTTTATACTCATGCTGCTTCCAGCCTCAGTGTTTTCCTTGAAATTAGATACTTTTGGCTGTGGTGGGTCTGGGATAGGAGCGTTCGTTCACTTACTAAAAACTGCTTTTTGATGCTGATGCCTTGCAGAGAGTAAAAGCTTAGGTTCATGGAAGCACAGGATAAGATGGGCCAAGCCATGTGTATGTGCTACTGAGAGGCAAGATATGCCTTCACCAGGCTTCTCCTGTTTATTAGTGAAAACTGGGGAGCACATTACTCGTGCTAAATAGTACTCAGCATTGCACTGAATACTGTCTTCAGGTTGTGTCTTCCTCAGTAGGTTAACCTCTTCACTGTAAGAGAACAAGTTAGTTAGGCTTCTACTGCTTACTTCTGTAAATTTTTTTTTTCACAGTTAATGAATGAAATTAAAAATTTTCCCTTAGTTGATTGCAGTAAATAGAAGGGTAAGATATTCCTACAGGAAGACTGGTGATTTGCAAGAATGTCATTCTTGTTTAACTCTGTCCATTTTTAATCCAGTTCTGCTCATCTCTGTGGGAAATCTTGTTCCATATTAAAGTCCTAAAGTCTTCCTCATTATAATTCATCCCTTTCCGGTCTTGAAACAAAGACTGAGCAGTCCAGGGTATACGGTATATCTAGACATTCTTTATGATAGTTTGGGTTTTTTTGGTCACTTTCATGTAAACTACAGAGAAGCGCCAACCTCCTGCACAGGCTAGCTCACCAAACAGCCCCTGAAAATGGGGTTTTGGCCCAGCAGCCACCAATAGGCATTCATGTGATTCCTAGCCAGCCTACTTCATCACATGTTTTGTATTCCCCTCTGGCAGCATTGCTGGGCTTCCCTTTCCTAAGCAGGCAGCTCTGCAGGTACTGAGCTGGAAGCTGTTAGGATGTGGAAGGGTGCCAGGGCTCTTGCATCTGAAGGAAGGAGGGACATGGCTTGTTGAAGCCCACTACCCCTCCTCCTTTGATGAGGAGCGAGAGGCTGTGTTAGGGCTATCAGTCATCAAGAGGCCACAGCAGTGTGTGACTCCCATTATTGAGAAATCCCATAGCAGAAGACAGACGTGATGAATGCTCTAAGGGTCAGAAGGGCTGCGGAGCATACGCTTCACTAAACACCCAGAATCCACTGTCAGGCAAGCGTTTCTCTGCTGTGTAGATTTCTTTAGTGACTCATAATAAAGTGCACTGTACTGTGTCCTAATGCAATAGTGGCATCCTTGGTGAAATTTTATTTATGTGTTGAAATGAAAACAGTCAGAGTTATCTGCCTATATTATTTCCTTTAAATTTGTTCATTTTACTTCGTTTTTGAAAAATTACATTTAGGCTTCTACTTACAAAGAGCAGCATGTATTAAAGCCTTGAAAAAATTACCAAAGTAAAATGTAAGTTATAGTTCAACTTCACTGAACATGACAGAAGTATGTTACATTTAGAGTTCTGTTGACTATGTTAAGGGTCCTATTATGTTCACCAAATTTATCTTTCTGAAAGCCTGTAGTGATCAGCATATAGAATAGGCTGAACATAGTTGCTTAGTTCATATTTCTTTCTTTTTAATGCAGGGAGGCTATTATCTAGTACTAACACAGGGCATTGAGAGCTTCAGTTGTTTTTCCGATTGCTGCATTCCTCCAGACAGCGAGCTTCACAGAGGACAAGTTAATCCCTCATAATGAAATCACACCATGAAACTGTTCATACTGATTAGGGCTTTTTCTTTTAAGCTCGTGACATGGTTGTAATCATTGCTGTTTCAGTTACAGGTATTTTGGTGAAGAAAAATGAATTTAATGTAATGTGCCATCTTTGCTTTTACTTATTGGCAAAAATCTAGAAAGTGTGATTAGCTTCAGTTCTTATGTAAAAAGATCTACACCTGTGAATACCTTCACCTGTTTGATGATAAAATCCCATATTCTTTGGCCATGAATTATCGTAAACATAGGCTTACTGTGTTGTTTTTTTCCAGAAGCTATTAAATGTGCACATTGTTTTGACAGATCCAACAGAGAAGGTGACTATTCAAGTGCTGTCACAAAGTACCATTAAAGAAGGTGATAACATCACTCTGAAGTGCTCAGGAAATGGCAACCCTCCTCCACAGGAGTTCCTGTTTTACATTCCAGTAAGTCCTGTCTCACTGTCACTGCATAGTGAAATATTCTGTATTGTCCCTTCCTACAGACATTGCTACATGCCAGTGTATACGTGACTTTATAATAAATGAAGGAATGTGATGTGACTAAAACTGAAGATGCACATGGACAATTATGTCAGACTCTGAGAATGCCTCACCTTAGTTCGCAAAACATTTTGAAAAAAACCCCTTCTTCCTCCCATCCCACCCAATGTTGTTTTGGGTTTGGATCTACTGAAAATTGCTAGGCTTCATTACCCATCATCAGATATTTTCATAAGAAGCAGTTTTGGCAAAAAGGATTTACACCTTGAATTAAAATCACCTCATCTGTTGTCATAACAGGCAAAGATCCAGCAGTGGAAGCACAGGAAATTAATTCAGCTATTTGCTGGACTTCCAACAGATTAATCTTTGTTCAGTTTCTTTCCTTTAATTAATTGTTTGGTGGTATAACAACACAAAAATGAACAAGTGTTTCAGCACAGGAGAAAGCATAGAACAAATTGTCAAATGCATGAGATGCAGATTGATAAAAATGAAGGCTTTGGTACCATTAGTGTTGGCGAAATCCACAGACAGATGTGCCTTTTCTATTCTAAGAGTCCTAGTCCTGTTACCTACGTCCTGCTTCTCTCTCCTATTTTATCTTTTTTATTTTTGGTCCTGCTGCAGTGTTGAGCAGGCCTCACCTTCAGAGAGACCAAAAGCAATGGCATGCTTTCAGGTATTTCAGAAAACATGCATGTTACCCTTTGAACATTATCCTCATCTACTTAGAACTCCTGGCATGTTTGAGGTGCTGCAACTAGGAGCTGAAGTCCTTGTGTCTTGTAACAGCCATTTAGATTCAGTTAGTCATCCTAGGAACTCACTTATATGCCAGGAGAAAAGTGTATGTTATCTCTTCTTGCTCATGATCACAGTGAGGAAGCTGAAAACCTCAGTTTGTTGTATCTTCAGTCTCCCTGTTACTTGATACTGTCCCTGTCTCTTCAGGACAGTGGGAATTGGCTATTTCTTGGCAAGACTCACAGGTATCATAGATCTTTCTGGATTCACAGATATGAATTAGGGTTTTATTCTGTGCTTCTTTCAAAGCTGATCTAGGTCAGTCAGTTGTAATCAGATGAAAGCTGGAGAACTGGTCAGCCAGGGAGCAGCACTTGCTGGCTAATTCAGAGCACCACTTTCTGTAGATAACTGCATGTGAGGTAGTGTATATCCTAACAGGCTCCATAATATGATGCAGACAGAGTAGGGTTTGCTTGTGTTTTTAAAAAATGTGTAGTGCTATATGCCTTGTTTCATGCTTTTTCCTGAACTGAATAAATAATTTCAGATACAGTTTTAAAAATGATTTGTTCTGCTGTTGTGATTTCTTCAACACTTACAGGTAGACTGTTTCAGTCTTTTGCTTTCTTTTTCTGCTGAGCTTTCAGATTTTGTATTTTTCATATCCTCTTAAAAGAAGTTAGTCATCCTTACAGTTTCAGCGTCCTTATACTAAAAAAAAATCCTCAACAAAAATGTTTTTATTGGGCCCATATACAATAAATGTTTTGCTTTCCATCCACAGGGAGAAACAGAAGGTATAAGAAGCTCAGATACTTATGTAATGACAGATGTGAGACGAAATGCAACAGGAGAATACAAGTGCTCTCTGACTGACAAAAGCATGATGGACTCAACCACCATCACGGTGCACTGTAAGTCACTGCATTTTGCATGCATTTTTAGGATATTAGACTCTCTTGCACCTTCTGGGATCATCTCTCTCTGCTTTGGTAGACTAGTCTAGTAAACCTACAGGAGAATTGAATGATGGAGTTGGTTTAAAGTAGTCAGGTTTGGGGGGTTTAGTTGTTGTTGTTGTTTTGTTTTTTGGGTTTTTTTTTCTTGCTGTGATAGTTGTTTGAAAACCTTAACTTTCTCAATTCATTGACTTAGATACAGATTCACTCTGTAATTTTTGTACACTATATGGTGCTATTGAACTGTCAAATACAGTGAAAATTTTTGTGAAATTATTCTGCTCCACCTGTACTTTGAATGTACTCCAAGCACTCAAGCTGGATCGCAGTGGTATCACCGAAGGTCATGCTTTACACTGGGCTAACATCCTTTCATCTTATCTCAATGAGGTTAACATGTAAGGAGTCTTGGAATTCATTATGTTTACATAGGACAAGTTTGGGCTTTTTTTCACTTTTCCAAAATCCGGAGAGCTACAGAGATCAGTGAAGTTACTTTAGCTGGATACTGGAATATTTATTCACACTTTATCAGCACCACTTTAAAAGCTTTTCGGTGGTTGCTTTTAATCTGTTCAGGTGAGAAAACAAGAGCAGGAGCTCTTTCCGACTTTGCTATACTATCAGAAGCTGGGAAATGAGCCTCAGGCCAATGTTGCTAGCTTTCCCCTGGAAACATCAGTGGTCTGTAGTCTTCCTAGTAGCATCAATACCTTTAATAGTTTTCAGGTTCAGAGGAACATGATGGATGATGAAGTTTGACAGCGTCTGCGGTAGTTAGCCTTTACATATAAAGAAACTTAATGTTTGTGTATTTGGGGGTTTTGCTGTGTCTTTTTCTTGAAAGAGGTACACTGCATGCAGAAAATATCTGTACCTGAATAATTAAGCCTATTCCACCTAATGAATATTTAGGTTTTAATAAGGTTGTCTGCTCTTTTCCAAACTGCCCCTTCTCTTTTCCAAGAGTCAGCATATATAAGATCTGAAGAACTGTACAACTGCTGCTACCTGCTCAGTATCAAAGTTAGCTTGCTAATAGTTCGCTGTGTAGTAGTTAGCTGACCCTTCCTTTTATTTTAGTCCAAGTGGATCGCATTGTCTACTTGTGCTTCCATAAATAGTTGCTCTAAAGAATTACTTCCTCAGCTCCAAGTTATTTATATCAAGCCAATTTTCCTTTCTCTGCTGTTCTGTCTGAATGTCAGAAGAGCATTAGTACTCAAGAGAAGCATGTATGTTCTTGACAGTGTTGGCAGCTAGTGCAGCTATTGAGAGCTCGTAGGTACAATCTGGTACCCTGCTGCCTTTCTTCACTTAGGGTTCATTATGTTCTCTTTTTCTTAAAAAGCTCTATCTTCAATAAAGCCTTTGCTTAAATGAGGTACAGTGGCCCGGAATAGTTCTGTAATTCCTGAATACCCAGACCATTCACTGCCTTTAAGCTGCTTTGGTGTCTTGCCTTAATGCTGGCCTAAAGCCTTTCTGCACCATGTTTTTTTGTAAGGAGAAGTCATAAAAATCTGAAGAAGTCATAAAAATCATAGATGCTTTGTCATATACACCATCTTTCAATGGCTTACTTTATATTAATTTCCTAGCACAAGTCACAAATTTTTAGTGCTTTCTACTTCTAGTTGCATATATTTTTGGTGTTTCATCTTCAGATTTTTTTTTGTCTCCATGATATTTTTTGTCCTTCAAATACTACTTATTACATCTATCAAATCCTGCTTTTTCTCCCTCTTTTGTTTTATTGCTTACTTTTTCACATAGGGATGAATATTTTTGTCCATGCTGGTACACTGAAAAAGCCTTCATTCTGAATCAGTTTTTTGTTTCCTCACATTAGATCTTGACACATAAGATTTTTTTCTATTTTCACTTAAAAAAAGGACAACACAAAGAAACAGACAATTAAAAAACTCTAATTTAAAATCTGTGAACCTATTTGTAGTTACTTGTTAGGTTTCAACTCCAGTGTTTATTCACAAGCAGATTTTATTGAGCATTTTAATTACAGTGGTTCCTTTCAGTGTCTAAGTAGGGAAAGCTTCTTGCTGCTATGAAAATATTTTAGCACATTATAGTTATTAAATATTTTATCGCAGAATATTCTGGCTCAGTACCAAGTTGGTTTTTTCCAAAGATGAATGTAAATTACAAGATTCGTGGAAAGATGAAAATTGACATTAAAGATCTGAGTTATCCATATTGTATAAAGCAAATTGAAAAGGGGAAGAAAGAGTCTCTTCCTTATCCACAGAACATAAGGGACAAACTGGGCTCATGTCCTTTGGAGCAGATGCAGCACCTGTGCAGCAAGGTCCCAGTTTGAAGTCCAGCAGAACTGAGTACTTGTGGTTGGCATGATTTGTCTCCCAACAGGGGGAGGAACAGAATGGGATTTCTGTTGTGAATTTGGTTTGGGTTTTTTTTTTTTACACTAGGATGTTAATTTTCTGTCATCTCTGTGCTTTGAGTGAGTTTGCCCAGGATCAGATGAGCAAAACTGGCTGAGGCCAGGAAGAAAAAGCCAGAGGGCTGTGGCAGAACCTGTTTACAGCCATTTAAGCATCTAAAGAAGTAAGGAAAACACCTTGCAATAGAGGATGAGTGTACTGGTGTATCTCCACTCAGCTATGAAGAAGCAGCTGGCTTTTGACCCTCAGTTGTTTATCTCTTGCTAGAGTTTTCTGTACTTACAGCCCACTATAGAGCAGAATTCTGGAACATCCTCTTAGTGATGCTTTCCTTTCTGTTAAAATGCATTTTCAAGGGAAATAGATTTGCAAACCTTCTAGTAAATTCAAATTATTTAGAGGTTTACCATTTGTGTTTCTCTATGGGTATGTTTTATAGTGTTTTCTTTCGCTTACTGACACATTGAAAATACAGGAGAAATCATCTTTTGAAGGTTGCATAGAATAAATCTTCTATTCTCAGTATTCTAGGAGAAGTTTCTGGTGGTCTGCTAATATATTTGAGGAGCTCAGACCACAGGCAAGATCTGTGCATAGTTTTACCAGTCGTAGTACTCCGTCAGAGGCCTCCTTTAAATGCTGGAAGCATTTAAAGCCTGTCCTATGTGTGTAATGGAGTTTCAAAACTGAAATGTTTGTGCTAGTCTTACCCAAATTAATTCCATGGCTGTCTCACATGATGTGGTAATGCATGCAGAATGCACTCTTTGCCTCTTCCCTGTGTTACTTGGTATGCAAAGACAGCAGCAAAATCAATGCAAGACTTGAAGTGAGACCATATTAAGAACTAGCATATTTTGAAAATGCTGCCTGATGAGAAGTTTGCTTATGAAGATCATTTCAAAGCCAAAAGGGAAATGTATGAAAAATTCTTTCAACAAAGTTTTTCTTTCGATGGCAAGGATGATGAATTTTGAATTCTTCTGTATGCAAGAATTATTTTCTTTTCATGCTTCTGTACCAATAAGGTATTATTTACTAATGGAGCATGTAAGTTGAAAGGTAAAATTACCCTACGTCACATTTCTTTGTGGACCCTACAGATAATCTGGCAGAATATTAAACCAAATGAAGTTTCTCTATGGTGTATTCCTAGAGGGAATCCTGTGCTAAAAATCAGTGTAATTCTATGCTTCCCTCTTAAATCACCTAGCAAATACTGCTCTGATCTATGCAGTTCATCTTGCATGCTCTGAAATTTTCCTGAACTTCTGTAGCAACTGAGACCACTGTGTGAGAGGGATTGTAGTCTCAGTTACGCCACAAAAAGGGGGGAAGAGGGAGGTTGCAAGCATGCTACTCCGGAGGAAGATTGGGTTGAGGGATTGCTTTGGGCTTGGTGTTGGTCTTGCCTAAGATGAAGGCCAAAAATGTAGTATGTTTCTGCTTCTTACGGTGTATGCAAGAGGAATCCTTCCTGTATGGTATTCAGTGGTCTCTTGGGTTTGAGGTGCCATCTTACTTCAAAGAACAAAAGGTTTAAGTAGATGTTGAAGAAGAAGCACCCTAAGGGAAAAATAAATGGATCCTTAGCTTTTTCCATGACCACCCTTCTGTAGTGGTAGATTGTGCTCAAGAGTAACAGAGCAAGAAGAAACACATCCCATCCACCAGCTGAATCTATCTGCAAGTGCTCACCAACTGAGTCTTGTGGGGGTTTTTTTGTTTGTTTTTTGTTTTTTTTTTTCCATGTGTAAGCAATGGTAGGATCAGGAGAGTCTTGTTAGTTTGTTTTCATTTACTAGTCTGGGGAGACAGGGGGAGAAATCCCCATAGGAATACAGAAACAAAAATCCTGTTTTATCTGTTTGGTAAATTCTTCACTTTACATGTCGATAGGTGAAAGCACAATTCTTGTGACCCCTCAGACTAAGCATTAGACTCGTAATACAGATAATAATGCAGACTAATAGTACAGGATGGATCCTAGTTGTTCCCTGAAGTTCTGCCTTTAATTAGAATGGTGTTCCCAGGGTAACCACTGAATGAAGCCAGTAGCTAAGCTCACTGTTTTAAGGAAAACTCACTATTTCCCCTCTCTACCAACTGTGCTTTCGCCTCAAGCTTTTTGTAAATTCAGCTTGAAAGCCGGTGTTCTGCATTCCTTTTCCAGCAAGTACTATATTCCTGATGAAATCACATGTGTTTACCATTTAAATCTCTGTGTGTGTCTGTGTGAGAGAGAGAGACACACACAGCATCTGTGATAGTCATTTGACCAGGCAGCTTGGCTTACAAGCAAGGCACTATGGCAGGCAAAGCAAAATAGAGATTTAGCTTGGCAAACTCTGCTTTCCTTCAGAGCAGGATTATTATTATTTTTTTTAACAGAAATCATTAGCCTTCCAGTTTCATATACTAAGAAAAAATTCGTTCAGTGTTTCCTGACCTTTCTGTTACAGTCACCCTGGTAAGCTGTCACCCTACCCTGTGTCACATATAGCTGTCACTGACTGCAGTTTCCCTGCAATGTGCCAGAACAGGTCAGGCAAAGCTTGGGCTCCAATTTACAAAAAAAATGTTTTCTAAATTACAAATCTAAAAAAAATCAAAGTGCCTCATGTGTGGACCCCCAGCCTCACCCCTTCAGTCACTAGCATGTCTCCTGAATCCTGTATTGGCTGTCCTCATCCTCTCCAGCTGCTGAGGATAAAAATTAACTTACTGGAAGAGATGTGAAAATGTCACCCCTTGTATATCTGTCCTCTTTTCTACACTTACTGCTGAGGTTAATCTGCCCCACATGAATCCTCCCATTAACACACATTTCTACCTAGCCCATAGCAAGTTACCCTCACAGCCATCTGTGCTTCCTCTTTCAAGATTCACATACCTCCTGTGTGCATCTATACTCCTGCAGCTTCTTGTACCTTCTCTGTCATTCTTTCAGCAGTACAAGGTGAAAAAAAATTATCCATTTGTCTAGTGAGTTTTTGCTTTTCCTTTTAGTCCATAATTAGAGCAAAATGTGAATGTTCTGCGATGCCTATTTCAGAATACTCCTGTCTTCTCCCTTATGTGTAAAATTGCCTTGGATTTTACTGAAGAAATGAAATATTAAATTTAATGAGTTCAATTAGTCACATTTTCTTTCCTTGATAAGCTTTTGAAATGGGCCAGGCTTTCAGATACAAACTTTTGACGAATGTTCTTTCTATCCCAGATTTAGATTTGCAGCTTATTCCTAGTGGTGAAGTCACAAAACAGATTGGAGAGGCACTGCCTGTGTCGTGCACGATTTCTTCTAGCAGAAATGCAACTGTGTTTTGGATAAAGGTCAGTAATTCGTCTACTTCACACTCCATCTGAATGCTCACCTCCATGTATTACTGCTGCTACTTCAGTGTTTGGGAAGGAAGGAAGGAAGGAAGGAAGCAATTCATTGGTCTTTTAAAAAATTGTTGTTCAAATGGGTCCTACGTATATTACTAAAAATGAGAGCTACTGACTGAGGTTGATGACTGAAAATTAGTTACTGTACTCATAGATTCATAGAATAGTTAGAGTTGGAAGGGATCTTAAAGGTCATCCAGTTCCAACCTTCCTGTGTGGGCAGGGACACCTCTCACTAGATCAGATTGCTCAAAGCCCCATCCAGGCTGGTCTTGAATGCTTCCAGGGATGGAGCTTCCACAGCCTCCCTGTACAACCTGTTCCAGTGTCTCTCCAGTCATTATCAACTCATGTTTCAAATGTAGAGAAGTAATGCCTACTGTAACCCAAATATAACTTTTTTGAAGTGGTCTATACCTTTGAGAATCAGGTCTCTCTAAAAAGGAAAATCCATTTGGAGGAATTTGGATTCATTAACCCTTTTCTCAGAGACAAGCTTGGTCATTGTTGCAGTAAACACTATAAAAGGGAAAGGCGGGTTGAGGGGTCTGATGTTAGGAACTGGTGTTAAGTGGCTGGTGAAGAGGTAGCAGTCACGACCCTCAAGGTGGGTGCAGCACTGTCACATCCTTACAAAGTGAGCATAGCTTTATGTCCCACAGAGTGGGCAGGGATAGAGTTCCCCAGAGTGAGGGTCAGCCCAGGGAGATTTGGACTGGACCTCCTTGCTTTCTAAACTCTGAAAGAGTGGAGCCCAAGTGCAGCTGGGCAGTTCATCTCCTTTTAACAACCCATTTGTCAAGATTAAGTTTGGGAATTCTCCGCATGGTACTCTAGGAGTAAGACTATTAGCCAGGTTTGTACAAAAGCACAACTTTGCTTAAAAGTGGGCAAGATCATAAAGCATGTCAAATTACAACTAGCAGAATTACAAATGATGGTACTTTCAAAGCGATGGATTACAATTTAGCATAACTTAAGTAAACTGTCAAAACAACAGGTTACAATTAACAGAACTTAAAGCAATGGGTTGCAAAACTTAACAAAGATAGAAATTCTATCACCTTTACGTGCCAAGATAAGGTTAGAAACAGAGACAGGGAAAGAGAGAGAGAGAAAGTAAAGATAGGAAAGATACCACCACACTTGGATCCAGCAATGATCTTGGTAGGAAGTTGTAGTCCTTGGATGGCAGGCATGTGTCCAGCATTTCAGGTGTGCCTCTTTTATGCCACCTGACCCCACCTTTTCAGAGAGGGCTTTGGCATATCTTGCAAAGCCAGATGTTCACTGAGGCCCCTCCAGATGAGATGACAAAGCAATAACCCTTGTTTCTACACAGGCACCCTCTTCAATGGCTTTACACAGGGCACACACAAGATGTCACTCTGCCTCCTTAGGGAACAGCTTGCCTGCCTCTGTCTCTTATCAAATAAGGACAGTGTCCTGCCTGTCAGGGTGGCCACCAAAGGGAGGCTTCCCTTGCGAGGACAGCATTCAGCTTACTGGGGCAGCCACTGAGTGAGTGATGCTCTTGGGAAAACAGGACCTCGTTTAGCAGGAATACCACTGAAATGAGGGCCTCTTCTAGCAAGAACAGGGCCCCATTTGCCAGGGTGGTTACCCAAATGAGGGCGTCTCCAGCAGGAGCAGAGTCCACTTGGTTTATTGAATGAGGACCTCACCTGAGCACAGTGTCCATTTTGTCAGGGCAGCTGTTTTGAGACACATATTTTTTTCAGGATTCTATCAGTAGCTGACATAGATGATGGGTGTAAATTAAACTTATCCTGCTGGAAACTAAAAATAATGATACCTGATGGTTGTTGAGTAGCATAGGTTGATCTTACAAGCCTGTTTCCTACAGGAGAGTTGTCTGTACCACTATTGGTTTTGGCCAGCCTATTAAAAAAGATAAGAACTAATATTTGATCACACCCTATGCATTTGATTTGAAAACAAAGGTTTTCAAGGAAAGGGGAAGTGGCTTTTGTAAGCCTCCACTAGTTTCTACTTTTCATGCTGTTGTGTTGCTGGGAACACTTCAGGAGTAAATCTCCTGTCTACTAAAAAATTCTGTTGATAGTAGTCACTTTTGTAATTTAGAGGTTATTGTATTCTGAGTGAGAATGACAGAGAATAACTCCTTACTTTACCAGGACAATACCAGAATGCAAACAAGTCCATCATTTTCAAGTCTTCAGTATCAAGATGCTGGAAACTACATCTGTGAGACTACATTACAGGAGGTTGAAGGGTTAAAGAAAAGAAAGACACTTAAACTTATTGTAGAAGGTAAGGAAGCACATAGCTATGATTATTACTTGTCCTTTTAGAACAAAATCGTTAATTGTAATGTTTTTCTTGTAGGAAAACCTCAAATCAAAATGACAAAGAAAACCAACGTAAATAAAATGTCTAAAACAATTGTCTGCCATGTAGAAGGTTTCCCCAAACCAGCGGTGCAGTGGACAGTTACTGGTAGTGGAAGCATCATAAATAAAGCAAGTATCTTTCTTACTACTTTTTCACCAAAAGGTAGTGCATAGGAGGTACAATGTAAAATCAGGGAACGTTTTTTTGGTAGTGAGATTGAAGAAAGTAAGTCTATTAAGTTTATCTAAAAGAAAGTTAAGTGGTTACATGGTACCTACACAAACGATTTCTAAGGTTCTTTTGAATAGAGAAGGTGAAGGCAGAGAAGATCCATTGGCTACAAGCCAAAACTGGAAGGAAAAAGAAAAGATTACAAATGAAATATGCATTTTTAAGTGAGGGTACTTAGTAATTTTATTTGGGTAATGTGGTGATTTTGCCATTGCATGAAGAATTTACAAATAATGATGGAACTATAGAACTTATATTAAAAAGGAAATGGATACTTGATGTAGGCATTAACTGGGTGAAATGTAATGAAATACAGTTAACTGCAAGTCAGAAGATATTGTCAGTATAGTTTGTTACAGGCTTTGCAGTTTCATCCTAGTTTTTCTAATTGTTTTTGGGCACTTATACCTGTTGTTTCTTGCTGGAAACAGAATCATAATGCTATCATCTTGGGGGAAGAATTAAAGATGCATTTCCCATATGCATCAGTAAAATTACCTAAAAAAATAAGCAAACTGAAGTATTTTCATATTGATTATCAAAGTACATACAAAGCATTGCCACATTTTGCCTTAGCAGGAAAAATAAATGATATTTAGATTCCAAATATCTATTCCAGTCAGAGACTGGAAATAAAATGTACAGTTCTCCTGTAGATTTCATTACTCCATCAGGTTTTGCTTTAATCCTACAGAAATGATGTATAGCTGTCACACTTGCACATTTACTTGAAGCTATAGGACTGGAATTATCTTGAAGCTGTGTAAGTGATAGAAAATAATTTTCTCTCGACACTGTATTAATGTAATGTACAGCAAAAAAATAATGCTTAATTTCTATTGTTTTCCTGTGGGAAAACAGAAATATTAGTTGAAAGTTATTTCCCTTAGAGTATTTTCAGTGTGTAAAATAGGTAATGCAAGTATTGTTCTTTGCATTTTTCAAGGATACTGATCTTCTTTTTTTTATCTTTTCAGACAGAGGAGACCAAATATGTGAATGGAAAATTTTCAAGTAAAATTATAATTGCTCCTGAGGAAAATGTGACTTTAACTTGCATTGCAGAAAATGAGCTAGAAAGGACTGTGACCTCCCTGAATGTCTCTGCTAGTGAGTGTCTAGCTGCTAGAGAGCATTTCCTTAAAATTGTAGTTTCACATAAAGTATCCACACTTCATACTTGTGTGAAGAGTATTCTGCGTAGTAATGTTAATACTGATATATTTAACCTTTTAGTCTCAAGCCAAGCAATTGTAAATCCACTCTGGATCATAAAATTTCTGGATAGCTTTCTGGATGAAGCCAATTAGTCTTCATTACTTTCTTGACTAGCTATCTCATATATGCATTCTGTTATTTACTTTTGTAAATAATACTACAACATAATAGTTCAAATACATTGCCAAATAATACTTTTTTTTTTCAGTGATGAAAGTCTTTACTACTAAATGAACATAATCTCTTAGTACCTAATTCCAGGTCATTATTACAGATATGACTTGATTCAGAGGAGAAATCAACCATACTGGACTGTAATCAAATGTTACTTTGCAATGATGAAAGGTGATAAAAAGCTATAGTTTGTGGAAGGGTAGGACAGAAGCACTCAGAACTATTTCTGAGATTATTATTACAGATTTTTAATAAGATTCTTTGATTGAGTGTATTAGTTACACAGTAAAGACTTTTGCTTAAAAACAAGATTAATTACTTTGTTGTTTGGCAAACACTGCATTAAATTTTCAGGGTTTCTCTCATTGCTGTAAATAAGAAACTAAATGCAATATTTAAACATAACATATTTTGTCTTAAATTTTAACATTTTTCATTTCAGTAAATATTCCAGAATATGATGAGACAGAGGATAGAAATGGTATGTATGGTTTTCTGTCTCCATAACACTTTCTGTTAATTGCCTCAGTTCAAGACCTATGTAGTGTCACTGAAAAATTTCCACAGTCTCTTAAAGTTGGACTTGATTTGAAATAGCTGGGGCCATGATTAAGAAAGTGACTTTCTTGAAGCTTTAAATGTGTTTTTAGGAGCAATGCCTTTTTTATTTTTTTAATTTTAACTTTCTGACCCCTTTTCTTTTCTTGTTTGTAATGGAAATTCTTCAGAAATGGTGTAATGCTTTACTTTATCATAGGTCACCTCATTAACTTTTCTTCTTTGCTTCAGATGACAATAGCGAAAAGGTTAATGACCAAGCAAAGCTCATAGTGGGGATTGTAGCCGGTCTTCTGCTGACTGCTCTGGTTGCAGGTGTTGTCTACTGGCTCTATGTGAAGAAATCAAAGTAAGAATTTATGGAAAACTTGATAATAAATAGAAAAAACAAATACCGTCAATGGAAATGTATGTTTACCCATTTTCCTTCTTACAGTTTTCCAGAAGTCTGAGCGGGGAGAAGTTGTTACAATTGGTGCGTTTTATAGAGAAAGGAAACTTTTGTACTTCTGAGAGGCTTGTCCTAGTGGTTAGCAGTACTCATCTGGAGGTGGGACTCCAAGATGACCTATAATGAGGTTTTCTTTACTGACAAGCAAGTCAGGGCTGCTTCTTCCATTTAAATTGAGTACCTGCTGCTTTATTGTAATATGTTACAATTGTGTGGCTTTTCAGGTACCACAAAAATGGAATTAATTAGAGAATAAGTCTAAACCATGTCAGGGAGAAGAGAGATCCTTAATTACTTTGTTTAGGTATACACTTTGAGATTTCTGAAGTAAAACTGGCAAAGGATAGACCTTCTGTCATCCAAATCAATATGTTTTAGGCATCCTAGGTATAGAACAGGATTTGCCAGTGAGGCCTGCTTACTTCCAAGTTCTTATATTATCTTACAGGCTCACTTTAGAAAATAAACTGGATGATTTCAAAAAATAACCATGTTTTTCTATCCTTTTATAGATGGCCATGACTATGCCATTTAGCCTTACCCCCATCCATCCTGTCTTCAGGGAGTTAGGAGGGCAGGGTTGTTTTCTGAAGGGTTCCTTGTAGCTGCTTCTTAACAGAGAAGATGAAGGTACTTAGGCAAAACATGCACAAATCAGTACAGATACAGAAGCAATCTTAAAATTTCAGTTGTTCTTTCATTAAAACTAGATCAAATGAGATCTGAAATATAGTAGTGGTATTTCACTATGAACTAATGTGTTTTCATGGGTGTGAAAGTACAACGAAGAATTTTCCATCTGCTTGAAAATGCTCTTTTTTCGATTAGACAGAAGGATTTTACTCCAGCCATAACTGAACAGGTTTTCCAAGTCTTTCAAATAAAGAATTGCTATATATTACCCAAGTACAGAACCACAGTCAGATACCACATGGGCAAGAAAAGAATATTTTTTTGCGAAACTTAGAGTTCTTTTGGTAGAAATTAAAAAGTGATTGATAATAATGTTGAGTTCCTTCTCCCACACTCTGCTACTCATGTGATAATGATGTCTGGAGTAATTTTCTTTAGTTTTTCCTTTTGAATATGAGAACGTGGAATTATGAAACTGTGATTCACTGGTTTGGGGTTTCTGGAGGAAGTGGTTGTGTATAAGGAAGGCAGAAGCAGTAGAGTATCTTTTCTTGTACTATTATGTAGTCTGCTGGGAGCTAACAAAAAATCTTAGAATATAGCACTATTTTTTTGTGAGAAGAGTGTATAACTTAAATTTTTCAACTTCGAAGACAGGATACAGTGCATTCTAAATGGACAGCACTTCATCATGCCCAACTTGTTTTTCTACAAGCTTAGAGTAAAAATTAGAGCTATAATTAATTAGACGGGTTCACTGGAAACAAAATAAAAATTCCTTTGTAGTTCAATAATAGTCTTCATATTCAAGACATGGTTGCTGGCCTCTGAAACCCTTAATTGATGCATCATCACTGACTGAATCAATCCCCTGTTCCCAGCATATGTTTAAGTTGATCTGCTGCTATCCTCCCTGCTTTCTGCATTCCATACTTGTGAGAGCAATCAGTGTCAGTACCTATTCTGATACAGCTTTCATCACAAATTACAACCTAAAAATCTTAAGTAGATATTGCAAAAATGTGCCTTACATCTTTAGACACAACCTGTGTCTAATCACAACCCCTCTCCATCTCCATACAGGCCAAGAGTTAGTAGGTTTTTTCTTTTAATTCACCCTTGAACAGTAACTCACATAATCTCTGTCCCCAAAGTGACACCAAAGGAAAGTCTGAGAAGGCAGCAGCACAGAACTTTACAAGTCTGCCGAGGCAAGAGAAACATTACTTTTCTTCATTATTGGTGTTGTGGTTTGTATAATCCTCTATTGTCTTGTCATCCTACATTAAGTAGGAGTTACACTTCTAGCCTTGGAATATATTCACAATAACTCACTTACACAATTATTCACTGCCTCAGTTCCACTTGATACAAAAGCTGATTATTGCCACATATTCTTTTCACTATATTATCCCATAAATCAGGGATTCATCTGTATTCCACATCCTGCCACCAGGCCCCTCTTGAATAAAGAGTTGAGGCTACCTACCACAGCATGCTGTTTCTCCTTCATCTGAGCAGAAGGCCAAAGATTTATTTTCTACCGATTACTCCATTTTCCAAAAAGGGTATTTTAAACTAATTTGCACCGAACAGAATATAATTTAGCACTTCAGAATCTTTTGAAATTTTTTTCTGACAGACCTCAGCCAACTGTTTCTAGAACACCCATCTTCATTTAATCCTACATACATGCGATTTTTACCTTGTCAGGTAACAGCGGAGAGTACAGCACAAATTAAAAGGTTTAGAAAAAAAAATAATGCTCCTAGGACTCTGTATCCTTGTTCTCCACACATGGATGTCTTGTGTGTGGGCTGGACATTGTCCCATTTTTGCTCCTTGTGTTTGGGGGTGCACAAATCTCAAGTCAGTTGAGGCTGGATAAATTTTAAAGTGGTTTAAAATGAAGTGAAGAAAAATACAGCTGGACAAATTGAAGCACACCAGGCTTAAGATTGTTCATACTTGGAGAATACAAAACTCTTGTACTCTTTTGCATCAGAGTAATCAAGAATGTTTCTATTGTCTCTGAAACTGAGCACTCAAAGCCTAACAATTCTGTTTTTCTGATACT
This sequence comes from Florisuga fusca, assembly GCA_038090715.1. Lineage (NCBI taxonomy): Eukaryota > Metazoa > Chordata > Aves > Apodiformes > Trochilidae > Florisuga > Florisuga fusca. The sequence goes on along the minus strand of JAAWXA010000004.1, from coordinate 45,024,618 downwards.
TTATAGGAAACTAGCATATTAAGCCAAACATAGCAGTCCAAATATATAGGAAACTTGCAGTATATTTTTCAACAAGGCACATTTGTGTTGGTTTTCATGCCCTTCACTTCCAGAGAAAAGACAAAGTTACAGACATCTCTAGAAGTGTCAGTTCCTGTCATGAAACTTCTAGAATAGTGGCACAAATTTAGAAATTATCAGTAATTTCTTGATTGGAATATTTTCCAATATCTCTGCCTTTTTTTTCTGCTGATGGACATGTGAAGATAAAGAGGGGAGAAACAGCTCCTTGACAATCTTTTGCAACAGTGTAGTTGAATGTCTTTTCATGCCTTTCAAAAGTTATACAAGTTTTAATGAAATTCATGTCTCTTGCATCAGCACCCAGAACTACACCAGTGTGTATTCTCTTACCCATCATTATTGCAAGCTTCGGTAATGAGGACAAAGAGCACTGCAGATTTTCTTCCTTAGTGTTGAGAGTGAAGCCTGGACTTGAGAGATTAAAAGAGATGAGAAATTAAAACCAAGCACCAATTTCTTTATTATCTATATGCAGTCTGTATTTACTCTATAGCATGCAAAATAATTGAGATGGAGAATGGTCTTTATATTAAAAATAATACTATGAACAGTGTCTAAAAAAAGCCCATGAAAATAACAGCTCCTCAGTGCATACCCACACTCCAGAAAAACCTAAAAACCTCAAGTTGGTTCTAATTACAGAGAGATTTTGATTAGGATTCCCTGAGGAGAGGATCATTATTTTCCTGAAGACAAAGCACAAATAAATGTAAAATATGAGACATAATTGTAGCAAGGGCTGAGAATGATCCATGTTTTACAAATTACTTGTAAAAACCCAATCTAAAACAAACAAACAAACAAAAAACCAAAACCAACCAACCAAAAAAAAACAGTTGAGAGACATAAGTAAACCAGTATTCATACAAGCAACAATATGGCCAGAGAATGCTAGGGTGTGGGCTTTATTTGTGGAGCTGTAGGTAATGCTGAAGTGAGTTGGCCTGGGCAATCTCAGGAATATTTCCACCCATTTGGACCTCTGTTGCCCAGCTGCTTGGATGGCATCAGGAGCTGGCTCTTGAATTGCAAGTGGAGCAAGCTGACAGGAGTTAATGCATGTAAAAAAGTAAGGAACAACTGTTGTTGAATGTTAAGCTGGCAAAGGACCATTTGTCCTGTGGCTCAGGTCACCTCAGGAGGTGATGGAAACCATGCTTTGAGCCATTTCTCTGTTACAAACTCAGGCCACGTCTGCCAAGCCCTGAGGGTTGGTGCTATGCCAGGGGTGCCTGTTCCCCTGCTTTGGCAGAGCACTGCCAGCTGAGCACACTGCTGCAACTCGGTGCAAAATTACTCATCTGTCTCTTAATAACACTATTTAGATAGCACTAAAAAAAAAAAAAAAAAAAAGTCAGCAGTACTGCTTTTGCTGAGGTGGTGAATGCCTCAATATCAGTAACTGGGGAACAAAACACAAAAATGTCAGCAAGATCACAGAACCACCAGAATTCAACTGCTGCATTTCAGAGCCTAAATCCCTCTGATTGTCAGACATGGAAAACTGCTGTCGCTCTCATTTCGAGCAAGGGGTATATACCATCCTCCAAAAGTGCTCTGGATTGCCTGCCTCCTTCAAAGTCAGAGTGCTGCCTTTTGAATCTCCCCTTTTCACCTATTTTTGCTTTGGGAAAATAGAGGTTACATTTAATGAGGGGAATGCAGAAGTGAAATACAGCACTTTAGAAAAACCCAATCACAATGCAGAACCTCCCGGGTTTAGTCACTGGATAGTTTTAACCTAATCAAAGACAAGTAATGCAGCTTTGGGTTCCCTCTGCTGCTAAGTGTCAGCTCATGTGAAATCCAGTCTGCGTTGGGCACTGTAAAACACTTGATAAGAGGCCAGAAAAAAAAACAGTACCCACACACTGAGCCATGCCAGTATTCTCTCCAGTCCGCTCTTGTCTCTGAGAGCAGATATAAGCAGTTACACAAGGGCAGATGTCCATTTATATACTGTTTATGCTGCTTTCTTACCTCCGGCTCATTTCATCCCAGGTAATTTCCTGAGTTCTGATTCTTTCAGCTTTTCATTTTTCTCTTCTGTCGCCAATTTTCTAAGATTTACTTATGGAAAAGACGCATTAGTCACATGACAAGCCAAATCCTGTGGCATACCTAAACCAAATGTTTTTTAAATGAAAAAAAAAAAAAACCAAAAAAAAATTTAAGATATTTGTTTGTTTGAGGGCTTATTTCTTTTTTACTGGGACTAAAGAGATTTCTGAAAGGTGAAGAACACAGAAGGTCAGTCTCTACCAAAGCAGTGAATGTCTTCATTGCATCGTACATCCTTCTGTGGACATCATGTGTTTCAGGTTTTGGATACTAGAAGAAAATAGAAAGTTATTGCACCACAGAAATTTACCACAAGTTGCTTTATGTTATAGTCTCAGCATTTTAAAAATTTAATCTGCCTGCAATAAGCACAAGTTTGTGTGTTCAGCACATACATCTTCCTGTCAGCAGCACAAACTTAACAGAGGCACTCTAAAAGCACTAGTAAAAGGTAACTGCAGCTTTACAGCCACTCGGGATACAACCTACTCTAAAACTAATAAGATTTTAGAATGGTCCCATTCAGTGTAATTGATGGGATTTTGCATCCAGAACCCCAGAGTCCCTCTGGCACTCCTCACACACTGCTACCCAGCCCAGAGAGCAGCATTTCACCATCGAGGCACTGAGGGCTGGGTGACTTTGCAGCCCATCCAGGATCTCTTGTGAGACAAAAACCAAACTGGACTCTCCGAACAGAGCCCTTCAAGGCTGCTTCAGCCCAGGGCACGCATTGTGCTCAGCCCCTGCTTGCGGCCTCTGCTCAGATGGAGGAGGGAGGTGCACAGAAACACTCCACTAGCAAAACTTGGTGAGAGGTTTATGGGAGGGACATACCTGCATGGTGTCAGCCTGACATGTCTCTCTGTCTTGCTAACCTGTGTCTTCATTGTATTTTGCAAGTCAGTGTCACTGCAGGTCTTTACCCTGAAGCGAGGGTGAGCATATGCATGAATCTGTCACAACAGATGTTACTTTTCTGTAGGGGAAACAAATTATCCATAGGAAAAAAAAAAAACGGGTATGTGATAATCTGCTTTGACACGAGGGATTTACTTTGTCCCACTCAGCCGTGTTTGCCCATTTACATTTTAAAAATTGCAGCCTTCGAAATGTTATCGCAGTGCTGCAGGAATCTTCCACCTTGGCAGACAGTGAAGCTTCTCACACGTTAAATGAATGGCTTAGTGGTTTTATTGTGCTAAGATAAACTAAGCACTTAACTCATTAATTCATCTCCAGTACTTGTATTAAGGAAGACCTGCTATTTTAAATGAGGCATACATCTTTTTTTTTTTTTTTTTCCTCCCCTCTGTCATTACACAATCTCTTCTTTACTCAAAGCTTGTCAGTCATAGCCAGAACAGATCTGGAAGCCAGAGTGGGTTTCTTCGGTGTTGCCAGAATTTTCATTAATTTCTTTACAGTTAAAGAGCTTCCATTCATCATGAGCACTGAAAGTCAATTACTACAAGTACAGGAAAGATTGCTATGTTGATCAGGATATCTTAGCCACATTTCTTACTTTTTAGTACGCCTTAAAGCAAACCCATCTTTCTTGAAACAAGCTGCACAATTAATTCGTCAGGAAACCTGGATCTGCACAACTGGTTTAACCTTAAAAAAATGTCTGCTAGCTCGGTATGATTCCGAACTGCTCAAGAAGTAAAAAGACAAATACACAGCCCTACTGCAGCACTTGCTGTGATACTCAGTAGGGTGAACTGTGCTCTTGGTCTGCTAACAGACATATGCAAGCCTATTGCTCTGCTCAGATAAGAACTGTAAGAATGATACTTGTTATCAAGAAGGGAGGAGACAGTGTTGCTAATGTGAGGATGAAATGCTGTAAACATGTAAAAACCCTTTGAATTTTTCATTATAGGACAGCATCAAAACATGTAGACAAGGATCTTGGAAATATAGAAGAAAACAAAAAATTAGAAGAAAACAATCATAAATCTGAAACTTAAAGAGACAAAAATGTGTCAGTCGTCATTCCAGGTAAGTGTTTTGTACTGCAGCATTGAACAACTCCTAGTCCACCATTGCTCTTAGTGATGTGAGTCTGGTGATCCCTGTGGTAGCTCAGAGTCTGGTGCTCACCTGGCAATGTTGAGGCAGCAGAGTGATTTTGAGTGGTTGTAGCATGAGGATAGACAGACTTAGCTCTCTGGCCAGTTAAGAATTCGTACCTGCATATGAACAAATTAAAGATAACTGAGAGTTTAGACATAACTTTGCACTCAGATTTATCTTAATCCACATAATCAGTAAAATGAAAACACAGATTTGTATAATATACCACTCTGGTAAATGCGTGTGTGTCTGTGTATATATGTATATGAAGAGTATGGTTTAGGTGTAGTTCACTTTTTGAGTTACAACTTGAAATGGTCACAGGAATCTTCTTCCCTTACTGGAAACAAAAGTTTCTGATTCCTTGATCAGGTCTATTCATTGAGAGAGGCACGTAACTTCCCTTAGTACAAAATCATTCTTTCACTTCAACATTTCACATACTATTATCGATTTCATCCTGGGAAAAGCCACTGTATATTACGTTACTTACAATGCAGCAGCTATTAAAGTTTCCCCAGTTGGGATCTGCATAAAATAAACTCGATACAAATAATGAGGCAGGTGCAGAAGTTCTGCTAGGAATTACTGGAGCGTTACAGAGCACCAACAGCACCACCCGGTGTCCACATACATATACACCACTGCTGCATGTATATGCACCAGGGCTGCATCTCTCTCCCCTTCGTTCCCAAAGTGGGGGTTTAGGCCATTTTTCTGACCAGCTAAGGCCACTTAAAATTAACAGTGTGACAGCACAACAGTGTGGAAACTAGCTAACCTTAATGAGGTTTCCTGAGTTACACATAACCTGGTCTTAAAATGAGATCAGTATGTGTTCAGTGGTGGCACACCATGAGTGGAATCATCACATTTCAGATATATTTTTTCTTATTTATATAAATATAGCCCTCCTTATTAATAATTTCAGTATTTCTGAAGTTTTGAAGTACAAGGCACTATTTTTGCACTAAATATTTAGAATTTACTAGGTATAATGATTATATAGTATAAAAAGAAATGGAACGTTGCTGTATCCACTTTGCTAGCAATAATGCTGTTTAACTGGTTTGAAAGAGGAAATTGAGAAAACCAAAATTATTCCCTCTGAATTATTTAGAAGTGGAAAATAAGTTTGGATATTGAAAAAACTGCTCTGTAAATCCCTAGTATTTCTACTGCAATTTTGTAAATTTTTTGGTTGGGGCTTATTTTGTCTTTTTTTTTTTTTTTTCTGGACTTGGTACCTCCTGCAGCTTTGCAATACTGAGGTGATTAGATGGAGCTGAAGTGAGCTGAAAGTATTTATTGAACACTGGAGTTCAAATAATACTGTGTGCCTTCAGTGCAATCGTTAATAATTTTATTTCTTCAGATGAGTACATCTACATAAAAGAAGCTTATCCATAAATCCTTTACTTACCAGATAAACTTCCTGAATTTACTGGGAACAATATTGCAACAGCTATTCTTATCATGAAAGAAAGTATTCTCATCACTGAGCAGAAACAAACAAACAAAAAAAAAGTACTATTCATGTAGCTGCTTATTTGAAGGTTAAGTACGGAGTGGTTGTGTTGGTTTACATGTTTAAAAAGTTGAACTGGATTTATCATTCTTATTTTCAGAGAATACATATAGACCAATTGAAGCATGAACGTGGATTGTATTTAAACATATACAGAGAAGTGACAGCTATTCATGGTTCAAGTATTAAACAGACCATACTACCAAGTTTTCAAAGGATTTTAGACACAATTATCTCAAGCTAAAATAAACCCACAAACTAATTTTGGCAACAGCCATGATAATAGGTCACCATGTTGTGTTCTGTTTGAAATATTTTTTGTAAATGCCTGCACTGAAGATTTCTTTTTGTTTGCCTTTATGTAAATTTTTTACGTAGCTATTTTTATACACTGTAAGGCTTTGTTCTGGGAGTTGCTGTTAATCTGATGTATAGTGTAATGGTTTTATTTCAATTGTTTTTATGACACCCTTTGAGCAGGTACATGTCTAATTCTGATTGTTATCAGTGAAGCCTCTGCTTTGTAGCAAGTACCTAAAGTGTAAGATTGTCTTTAAGGAAAATGTCAAGCTCCTTTTTTATTCTTTGAAATGACATTAAAGAGGAAGGATGACAGCTGTGACAAGAATAAACTAAATGGTTAATAAAAGGGAACATTTAAAAAACCATGCAAAGCTAAACAGCCAGAAAGGGAATAAAATGTTTCCACGGAGAGGGCTGGGTACTGAACAAGGAACATGATAAAAAATTCCTAGCTGGCACACAGTGGCTGGTAATCCTTTTCTTCTAGAGCAAGACATGCATTTTATTGATACGTTATCAGTTGTCTTTCATGTTAGAATTAGGATAAGGAACTGGAATTATGGATTAATTTTGATTCCTTTGTGTTATCCGCTGCCTTAAAGTACTGTTACCTATTCTTCATTTCAGAGAGATACCAGTCAGAATTGGAAGGTTTTTTTAACAAGTGGTCATATCAAAGCTGCATTTTTTCCCCCACAAAAATAGAATATATATATATTTTTTGTGTGTTTTTGTTAACTATGCTACAAATATTGAATGCACCTTGAGATAATTTTAGTGTTTTTAACTGGTACCTAATTTATCAACAGTACATATAATTGTAACAATGAAATGTCTATGTATCTTTAGTTACATTCAAGTTTGTAACTTTATAAACATGTTTTATGCTTGAGGGAATTTTTGGAATGGTACTGATAGGAAAGCATTTTAGGTTCAATGGCCAATAGAAAGTTGTACTTAAGGGAGAGAAGTTTCATCTAATGCTGAAGGTTAATTTATGGGTGAAGGTAACAGGCAGCTTTGGTGAAAAGAAACAGTTGAGTAAGCAGTACATCAGGTTTCCATTTACAAATATCCAGGGAAAAAGTAAGTTTTTATAGACTGGTAGACATAAATAAATAAAAAATAAATAAATAAAAAAGAAAAGATGGACGTTAGGAAATGTATTTTGCCACTTTTGCATTATTTAGGGGGAAGAAAACACTGTTACTTGTAAATTTGTAAAATGTTAAATGTCTGGGCAGTAGTGACTGATGTCTTAATAAAAGCTTCCTGTAGTGCATTGGCATGGATTAAATACATAAGATGTCCTATAAACTCTATGCTGTATAAGATATTAGAAGGAAATCCTGTTACATGCCTCTTAAACTTTTGATTTGTTACTGTTTTATTTGGCAAAAAAAACAACAACAACAACAACAATAATCTTGGTCAATATTTAAACCAAAGTGAAATGGGGGGAAAAAAACCAAAGTAATTTGTTTTGCATGGCTAAGCCATTTTGTTATCTCTGTAAATATTGTGATTTTTTTCTCTTTAGAATTTTGTTAAAAAAATTCTAAAATTTTTAAACACCTGTTTTTTCCAAAATAAAACGTGAACACACACAAAAAAAAGTTACTTTATATACAAATATATCTTTTTCTTTTGGTGCGAGAACACTGCCAAGTGATACCTTTTTTTTTTTTTTTTTTTGGTTGGGACTCTCAACAGGAAAAGTTGTAACAGAGTCCTGTGAGGGAGCGTGCAAACATCACCTCTCTTTGTTTTATAACACTACCAGTAGTTCTTATATACAGAGAAGAGACCTCCAAAGACCATAAGGGAAAGCATAGGGAAGGGCTGAAAATTTTCATACCACTGTCTGGGGAATACAAGGGAGAGGAGAAGAAAAAAAAAAACCCAAGTCCTTCGACTTCCACAGCTATGGAAAAGGAAATAAAAACTCCTCGCCTTTTGGGATTCTGCTAGATCTCCTATGCACTTTAAATCATCAATCCTGGGAGCTGGGTTTTTTCACTGCTCCAACTTCACTTACAGGCACGTTTCAAGAACCAGGAGTGCAAAAGAATTAATGTTTCTATCCATGCCTAAACAACAATAAAACTGAAGTTTGTCTTCACTCACGTGTCTGAAATCTCAGTTTACAAGAGCACATATGGACCCGAGGCAGGGCCCTTACCTGGGGCTCCTGCTGACTCCAGTCCTGCACATACACCTCCATGGGGGTCTGCCTGGGGTGAAAAGTCCCTTGAAGCCCAGGGTGGGTTCGTGGGGGTCTTCTTGTGGACCAGAGGGTCAGCACCTAGAGAGCATAAGAATGCACTCAGAGAAAAGCACGTGCTCCCACCAGGCATATGAAACCTTCCAGAAGTTGATGGTGCAGGTCTCTACGTGTGACTGGTAAGAAAAAATACCTTAGGACTGAATCTCAGGTGGCCTGTTCAAATGTGAATTTGTACACCACTCCAGAGTTCAACATGCAAAGGGGAAAAAAAAACCAACCCAAAACAACCATAAAACAAACAACCCCAAACAAACAAAAAACCCCCACCCAGCTCACAAAAGGTTTAAAAGCACAGCAAGGTGGGGGTGGGAAAGAATCATCCTCTTGGTTTAAGGTTGGGAAATTAAGAGAGGTTTGTGGGTTTCTGTTCATGGCTGTAGAGGAAACAGGCACTGAGCATTGGATCAAACCAACAGGGTTTTCTGCACACTGCAAAGGCAAAAATACTCCTCCACGGGGTTCCCAGGCAACTCTCTTAAATCTCCAGAAGCAGTAATACCAAAACAATAGCTGTACTGCAATGGATGGGTGCTGCCATCATCAAAACACACAGAAACGGGGTAACAGTGTGGCCGGAAGGTGAGAAAGAAAGAGAAAAGGGACTTAGGGGCAACACAATGAAAGGCAAATCATCAGGGACATAATTCAAGAGCTAAGGACCAGCCTAGGGCTAGCAGCTGGTCAGAGCCTTCACCAGCTTAATGCTGGTACTGCTTGCCAGTTAAACAAATGATCCACACCAGATCATCTGTATATTATCCATGACCTGCCAACAAGAACTCAGCACTACAGACTTTTTTAGGCAACATGTTACGCCTTTACCTGGATGGAGTTTATCATTCAGTTATGATTTGAAATACATATATAAGTAAATACATTCTATATTGATTATTATATAAACATTGAGATACTAACATGAGTTTTGTCCATATTTGTACCAGCCCACGGAGCTAAGGAATGAATAAATATGAATTTGTTGTCTTAATTTTTTAAGATAAATTTTGTCAGGGAGCTTCTGATATTCACCTAATCCTCAATTGCTGGCTGTTACAGTTAAATATGATTTACTAGTAGTACCACATGTAGCTGGATACCTTCTTGATGACTTCATGTTTAGCTAGCCATATGTATGTAATTATCTCAGCTAAGATTAAGCAGTGACATAGGAAATGAAATCACGGCCTCCTGTGTCAACCACATCCGTGCAAATGTTTTCTGGGTTTTCTTTTCACAAGGCTGCATCCCCATCCATGTATCTGTTTCCAAGAATTGCCCAGAACAGGATTTTCAATCACATTTCTCCTCCAGGCAGAAGAAGATGAAGGGAAACACAAGAGGTACATAACACTTCCAGTTAACCTGCTTCTACTAACCCCCCAAGGACTCCCACATTCTTCTGGGAAAGGAGAGCATCCTCACACTGGCATTAGGCAGTGCTGAGTGGGGCTGAATTCACCCTTCCCTCATGTTGCCCTGCCCGCTGGAAGGGAGGAAGACAGGTTGCAAACAAACCAACCAACCCACCATGTGTGACTGCATGCTTCATGTGTAATGCATCACACCAGTTTAATAACCATTTGCTACATTTCACATTATCAGAAAATCAGAAACTACGCTTATTACTTATGACCAAACTATGTCGAAGACAATTTTTAAAATAAGACTAAAGCTCCAGTTCACCCGGCTGCTCCCAATTCTGTAAATGTCCTGTAATTCATACACTTTTGTCATTTACATTCTAAATAGAGACACTTACTCTGCTAGTGGCAAGGCATTCACTTTGATGCAGTAATGAATTTCAGTTTGAAAAGGTAGAGCCTGACATACTATTGGGAAATTTTGTTCCTTAGTGAGAAAACAGTAAAGTACCTCTCTCATCACACCATACCACACCCCAACCCCCCAAAATGTTCCTGTTCTGTTGTTCCCACAACTGTTAAAGCTAAGGCTTCCATTGCTCTCTCTTCCCTGTCTTTGTGCTTCTTTCCTCATCTCCTGTTCTCCATCCATTGATCTCTGCTGCCCTCACCATCATATGTTCATTTGTAGGACACTCAATTCAGAAATGCCAAAGCACCTCAAAATAAAACCCAGCACTTTAACAGAAAATGGGCAGTGAAACTGGGGTGGGGTGGAACAAGACATAGACAACTTCCCTTGGGCTTCTACATGTTTGTCTCCATTCTTCTGAAGTTCCCTCATTTTTTAAAAACTGCACAGAACCCGACCCATGCTACAAAGGCTGAACTGCAATACTATAACATACACCTATAGCACCAGTGTGCCTAAGACTTTCACTCATTTTTTTGGTTAACCATTTTCCTGTCACTTATACAACTAGAAAAAATGTTAAATATTTCTAGGAATCTTTCTACTGGAATGGCAGCACAAGTCTGATGTGATCTGTTTTCATATCTTTTAATCCATACAGTTGTGACACAAGGATTTATTACATACTCCCCAGACCTGGACTTTAGAAAGCAGAGGGAAGAAAGCAACAACCTGTTGCTCTAAGAAGTAGCAGATTAAATTCTACTCCTTTCTACCAATTTAGTTTTTTCTAGGAAAAAGCAGTCCCTCCTTCAATACAAACCTACATTCCACCTCACTCAGAAAAACTTTCAGTACAATAACACATATATTAAAAGAGGCCAACTACAAATCCAAAGCAGAAGCAATGCTTCCCTCACCTCAAACAGCATCCTAATCCTTTTTTCCTCTGAGATTCTCACTGGAGTTATCAAGGAATCATCTACATAGGAACATCACTCATGACAATTTGTCTTCCCCAGAGCTAGAAAGTAAATACAAATTCATATTGTGTTGTAAGTGTTCAGTAATATCTGCACACCAGACCCAAGATTTCATTAATATTTACATCTGTCACAAGAAGAGCTAGACTAGCATGGACAACAGAATACGTTTAAAAGGAAGAAGATAATTGAATCTAAATTCAGGAAATTAATTAAAGAGCCAAATAAAACCTCATATATAGCCAAAATATTTCCACAAATTCAATTTCAGTAATGTTGGCAGAAAAGCTTTCTCTGCTTTTATTACTCCAAATACGGAAAGATCCCACTCATTTCCATGAATTTAAAAAAACAAATACACAAAACAAACAACTGTCCAAAGTGACTACACTTACTAAACAGAAATAAATAGGATATGGAAATCAGATCAGACAGCCTTTCTGGTAAAATTAGAGTTAGCAAGATTACCAGTGTGTTGAATAAGGTGGTTCCAATTCTGTGTGCATTGTCTTTCTAATTCCTACTTGCTGTACCTTGAAGTAATCCATTTTGCAGTGGGCTCTGGGTTTGCTGCATGTCTTCTGCACAGTGATGGATCCCAGATTTTCCTAAACCAAAATATATCAGAAACAGAAGTGGAAAGGCAGAGATCTTTCACTGATTTTTTTTTTTTTTTTTTTACACATACTAAGGCAAGGGTAAGAACTACAAACTTGGAAACAAAAGCCAGTAGTGGCTAGAAACCCTTGAGAAAGTAACATTTGTGGACAACTTCCTTTCACAGTGTCTCTGCCTGAAAAAAATCAATCATCTGGTCGTTCAAAAAGGGCTGAGAAAGAGATGGGTAGAGTGAAATTGCCAGAAAAAAATGGCATAACTCACTAAAAGTAAGATGGGAATGTTGCTCTGATCATTGCCCTCCAAGGATGTAGTCCTTGAAAGAGGTGCAGTGCTCATTGCTATTTGTACTGCTCTCTCAGGAGTGCGGTATTCTTATTTAAATATTTGCTCTCTCCTCATTATGTGTATGCTTTTCTGCATACACATCTTTTTCAGCTAAAAGGTGCTGATATCTATCACCAAGAACGGATCTGGATCCCAAGGCTCTCAGAGCTTTGCTGTATAAAACTGCTACCCTGAGCACCCATCTTCAGCTCCAACAGAAGAAGCCATCAAATCATTTGTCTATAGAGCTTTGGAAAGGGACCCATCTATAGGGTTGGGCAGAGCCACATTCAACAAGTTAACAAATCCATCTAGTTCCATTTGCAGCAGGAGATATTTAAATGCTGAAAAGTAAACTTTAACTGTCACAGGATGTGTGCGAAGAATGAGCATGAAGCAGGTAATGTTTCTTCCAAAGTTTTAAGGCAGGTAGAATGACTGAACCAGCAGAAGCACCTGGAGCAGATGTTTTTGAAGAACTAATCCAGCCTTAGCATAGCAGCAGGTAGCAAGAGAACTTCTTAAACATTTGCATTTCTCCAATCAGTACAATTCATCTCAGAGATGAACTGAGAGAAAAAAACTTTCTTGTGATCTGTGAAAATAATCAGGCTGGGCAGGATGAGCCCCTTCAAATCTTAAGAGAGATGGCAACCAAACCCAGATAGCTCAGCTTCCTCACAGCTTCCTCGCACATAATACTGTCTTTATTACAATAATTAAGCTTTCAAAGTAAAAATATTTGCATACATTTACATGAAAAGTATTCAAGGTATTATTAACTAATAAAACCTTCCCAAATGGCATTTTAATGTACTCATTTTTTTTTCATCCAACTAGATCTTGACATAAAATGTGTATAATAAGTTAATCAGCATAAAAATGCCTTATTCACCATCCTTAACAAATCAACTTGAAAAACAAGGCACGGCCATTTGTCAGCTGGCTGGGTGTATGGAAAAGACGTGGCTAAAGAAACAGTGAACATAGGCTGCAGTAAACAGCAAAGGCTAGAGAATTTCTAAGCAGGAAAACAGCTTCTCTTTTTCCACTGTCCTGAAGAGAATTTTGGTGTGAAGAGATCACAAATAGCACACCCATTATATGTATCACTGATGCTCATCCACATGGGACAGACTATAAATTCTGGCTAATTCAAAAACTAACACTGAAGGACAGAGGTGGCAAGAGAGAAACTGTCAGAAACCAAGGAACTGAGACAGAACAAATAATGAAATGACTCATAAGACATTAAAGCTGACCAAGAATCATTAGAGAAGATTCAAAGGGTATTAAATCAGGAATGAGAATTTTCTCAAAAAGAAACTAAACTGTATCTTTGAATTTGACAGGAATGAAAAACAAGAGGTTACACACAAAAAAACAAACCCCCCCAAGACCCCAAACCTGTATGCAATTGCAGCTATAAAGTAGCCAAATAGATTTGGAAAGCTGCTTCTAAAGTCACAAGTAAAAATTTTCAACCCCCTTGTCCCAGCTCTGAAACCTGTACCATAATCTGAAACTAACTGGAACCAAAGTATTTACCAGGACATGTGAGAGATCAAGACAATTTTGACCATGTAGGAACTAATGAGCTACAACTGGGAATAAAATAGCTTTTCAATTAAATACCTCACCTTTGAGGAAGAAATCAGGAGATTGCAGAGCACTGTGGAAGACAGCCTAAACGTTGGAAGAATCAGACTATTATTTAAGATATGCTTACAGCATATCCCTACTGTCTTGGTTCTACAGAGACACAGTCATAGAAGGTCCAGTTGCAGAAGAATTAGGCTATGACCTAAGGGACTGACTACTCCTTTACGTTGCAGGCTTGGGACACAACTTTTAAGGACAAAAATGTTTACTGATTAATTAACATATTACCAATAATCAATAGATCAAATATCCTAAGTAATAAACAGACTGTTGTTAGCAATCTACATTATTTGGCTTCCTTTTACACATATCTACAAAGCTACTTCCTATCACTGTTAAATCCTATTAACTACAGAGAACCACTACTGAAATACAAACCTGACACCCTTCTCTCCCCACACCACTTCCCATGATGGTGCAAGTTCTCTCTCTTGGTTCCACCCTCCTCCTGCACCAACCAGGCCCTTACAAAGCAGACCCAGTAGGCAGTACAGTGAATTGCACCCATGGTTCCCTCTGGCATCCTGGTGGTCTGGGGACAGTGGAAGAGCTACAACAACATCTGTAAAAATTAATATTCTTAATGCTGGTAAATCTGCCCTCCTTTTTTCTTTACCTGATCTTTATCTTACTTTCTGTTTTTCCGTTTCTGAATCTATTTTTTTTCTCCCCTCATACTTCTTTTCCTTCAGCCAGTCCCCTCCCAAATGACAGACTTGCTTCTAGAAGTACTTCTCTATTGGTCTCAAATCTGATACATCTGTACTGAGATTTGGTGGTTTTGATATCAATCCTAAAACAATGTCAGCTTTATCAGGTATTACTGATACAGTTACCTAAGTGAGGGTGGCCTTGAAAGACAAGCTCTCCCAAAGCTGTCTGATTCACACCATTTACCTTTAGCTTGCCTGCCCTCTAAGGCAAAATTGCTCTACTTGAGCCTTGATACCACTACCAGTTAAATACAAGAACATTCCTAACCCCACATATGAAGAGTGTGCATGTGACAGCAACTTGTTTTTCTGAACTATTTCTGTTTGCAGACACCATCCTGCTCGCTCTTAGCTGATGGATTACAAAGCATTGCCCTTGGTGTGCTCTTTGACCTACCTGCAGGTTTCCTGGGAATACAAGACCTATATCCCAGCAGGACATCTGGTTCCCCCCCATAGGTTAACTCCAGGTGATGCAGGGGAGAACAAAATCCACGGAGGTCGCGGCCAAGCAAATCATTTGTGCAGCGGAGGGAGGCAGCCTGGCTGTGATGTGGCACAGAAAATGAGTTGATTAAAAGACACAGTGCTGAAATTCAAAGAGGTAGCAGAAATGTTTTGCTCCTATCCCCTTGCCCACCTCACCCCTCCCCCCAAACAGCTGACAGGGGATTGTGAACGATGCGGCGATGCAAAGCGCTGCATAGAGGGAGCATCCAAAGCCAACCCCACCAGTGCCTGCAGCACCCAGCACAAGCAGAGCTTGAGGCTTCGAGCAGAAAGTGATGTTCACCCTCTGACACTCCTAGTGCCCAAGCTAGACTGAGGGAGCATTCTCTGAAGGAGGAATTGTCCTGCTTAACAGGGGCAGAAGAAAGTTTTAGGTACAATGTAAGGCATCATAGTTAATATTAACGAAAGTTTGACTGTAGACGGTTAAATTTGTTAGCCACAAAGATCAAGAAATCATCAAAAATGTGCCCTTCTGATCTCTAATCATTCTTGACAGCAGGTGGAATTTTGTTTTTTGCATTAGCAGTCAGTCTTTCCTCACGTCAGAGATCATTTCCTTTCAGTACAGTCTCAGCACCCGCAGAGCCAGGCAGTGTTAATAGGTTTCTTTTCCCTCTATTGGTGTCCAGCAGGCTGTGATTAATCACACTGTCTGTCCCCGAATCCTATTCTGATGAGAAAGGTAAGCTAAGCATTTTTCATATTTCTCCATACATTAGGAATTTACAATGCAGTTTTTAACAGCTGATACACTGAATTTCTGTCACTCTGGTTTGAATGGCAAAATGTCAACAGTTTAGTATGTGGAGATTTGTTAGCCAGTTGTAATCATCGGCTGAAAGTAACCAGGCTCGACAAAAAAACTACAAAAATTTTCCCCTTCTGAGTTCAAACCCAAACTCCACTGCCATTCCAGGTAACATTATGTTGGCAGTAGCTTCTTGCACATAATGAGCCTGTTCATAAGGTGCTGGTGACATTGCTTACTTTAGTATTTTCCAATAAAAAGGTTCAACTGTCAGAACAGTTTTGGATATTTTTTCATCACTGAACTGGGATGGTTTGGCTATTTTTTATAATACTGTGTTCTGTGAAGTAAAACTTTGCACAAGAGTGAGCTCAGGGCCCCTCAGCTCAGACATCTGCCCTGCTGAGTGGTCACCTCAGGCACATCACAGCAACCTACCAGATTCTTCCAAACACACAAGTTTTACCTCATTCATTAAAGAAAATTATTTCCCTCTTCCCTCATTATTATTTTTTATTGCAATTAAATGAATTGATAGTCCTCTGCCCAGTGGTCCTAGTGCTATATCCTATGGTATTTAGCAATTTTCTCAAAGCCCTGTCTCATGTTCAGAACCTCATGAGGAAATCAGACACTATAATTTTATTACTAGTTTCTTATTGAAAGCAGAACATCAGGCTGAAGCTAATCTATTCTGTTGACACAATAAGCTTCGAACTCCAGGCTTACTCTTTCCTAATCAGAAGCCTAATCAAATTTTACTTGTTAATATGATCTGATTATTAGCCTGCCCAGGAAGGAAACAATTTTTTCCCCCCCAGTTATTCACATCAGGACCCTCCTGTGCTCACTGCCTAAATCCAGACACTGGTAAGAGGTGGTACAGATCTGCTGCCTTGCTTAGCTGTGGAGGGGTTTTGTCACCTCTTAAATAATGGGTAAAAATGAATGAGCAAAAGCCGAGCAAACCCTGTGGAAAGGCAAGGGTGCATCCCCAGAAGGCACTCCAGGCTACACTTAGCATCTCCCACATCAGTCCCACTGCCTGATGGAGCTCCAGGCCTCCTTCACATGTGTCTGCCAGAGAGAAGCATGTGCTGGATTACAGCCTGCTTCTCTAGCCACCCATCCCTGGGGAGGCAAGGTTGCTGCTGCTTCCTCTGCAGCTGGCAGCTACCACTTCACTGACAGCTGTGCTCCCTTCTGCTCTTCTGCCTCTCCCAGCACCAAAGCACAGCTAAAGCTGGGGTACCTTGGAGGGTAAGCAGCCTGTTGCTTGGCACACCATCAGGAGGGCATCCTACCCTTTGGTGCCCATGTGGTGGTGGGTGAGGTGGTTGGGGGTAAGGAGGAAGCCTTGAGAGGCTCTGAAGGGAAGGTGGAGGAAATGCTACAGAGCAACAACATCAGGGACATCAGGGAGCAAAGGGTTGCAGGTGACAAGAAGCAAAGGTGGGGGGGAAGCATTCCAGAAAATAAGAGAAAGATCTAAAGCCTGTGGAAAAACCAAGGAGTGGGTAAAGGAGAGGAAAGAGGACAGATCTGAAAGAACAGACTAAACGTGCAAATTCAGACTGGAAGAGAAGGAAGAGTGGTGAACGAGAAAACAACACAGGACAGGGATCACAGCTGAGTACACAGCAGCAACCATCAGCAAGATGGTAAAACATTACTGAGAAAAGATCTGCTGCTCTGCAAAGGGCAGACATGGAAGGACACAAGGATGACAGAAAAGGACAGGTCCTTTTCTTGGGGAAATGATAGGAGATTAACATCCTCACCATTTTTTTCTTGCTTTGTACAGCCACTGTTGATAAATATTCTGCACTGGAAATAGACATTAGAATGTGCAAGGAAGCATTACAGTAAGAAGGAAATGGAGAGGGAAATACTGAACACAGAAAAGATTGCCTGGCGAGTTCTATTGTGTGCTTCAAATTTCCATGGGCAGGCACTCAGAATGGACAAGGTGACTTTCTTTCCACTCCTACTGGGCCAATGCTACTATTTGGGGTGAGGGGAGGAAGCTGAAGGGCTTTGAACACATCTGAAAAATGAGCACTTCATCAGAGCACAATCCCACAGAAAAAGGGAGCATCGACTAGAGTGAGATAAGTTATAACATGGTCCCTCCGCCACTTAGCAACAAAGATAAGCACTCAATACAAATTATTTTTCTTTTTTTTGGAAGGGGAATGAGTAAACAAATGCATCTGATGATAGATGAATGTCACCATGGGAGGTTCAGGAAACAAAGTATTAAAAATATCATTCTAATGACTGCAAATCTTTGTAGATCTAAAACGTTTGGAGGTAATTTATCAAAATTAAAGCATGCTGTGATTAGAGAACCACCATAATACAGGATACATATTGCATTAGAAGGGAACCTTCCAAATTAAAAACAACATAAAGGGAAAAAATGTCATTCCTTTGAGCTTTTATTGAAATCTTAGACAACTTGCAATTAATATGCAGGCACAATGACTTGCAACTTTGTAGGTAATATCGCTGTCAAATGCCTTTTTAAGACTTGTTTATTTTAATGCCATTTCTATTAATACAATTAATGCAAAACACTTTGTGTAGATGGGAAAGAAGAGAAGCAAATCAAAGTTATCATCTGTCATCTTCATTTAAATACAGATTAGTAAGAATGTATACTGCTCTTTGGCCTGAGATTTCTAGTGGAAAGGGAAAAGAATATCTCAGAGAAATTGAACCATTACTTACTGAAGAGGACTGGAAGTTGTCATCTATTTAATAGAGCTTGCTCAACCATATTTGGGGACATAATGATTCCTTCTGCAAAATGCCGAGATAATAGATAAGGACTTCAAAAGAATTTTAATAAAAGACTATTTTGCAGGCTGTACAAGACTTCTAGATTGACAAACACCCTCCTATAGTGAGCTGGGAAATCAGAGGACAGTTTAATCCACATTGCCTTGATTTAGGCTCTCTAGATTCACAAAATATCTACTGAACGTGGAGCTGAAATCCATGAGAATATAAACCTTTTTCTATAATCTGAGACCTTACTATAAATGAGCATGTGACACTGCAACTCACACTCCAGAAAAGAGGAAAAAGAGATGGTTGGCATCTCTAAAAGCCTGTGGTGTCTCAGATCAAAATCTTCCAGAGGCTCATTTCCACTTAGCCAGATTGCTTTTGTCATTGAGCCCCACTAGAACACTAGTGGGGATCCGAATATGAACCACAAGCCTATATGCTGGGATAATTAATACTGACCATTCTGCACTGTTCCAAGTAGCCTCTTCCCCTGTGCTGTCTCAAGACCCCCATCTCCTCTCTCTTCCTCTCTACCTCTACAGGCATGGAGCAGTGGTCTTCTGCGTGCAGCTCTGAATTCAAGGGGAGAAATCACTATCCACATATTCAGCTATTTCTGAACTCCAGTGGGAAAGTTTGCACAGAGAGAAAGCTGAAGGAATAGAAAAAAGTCAGTGTTGAAGTGAGAGTCCACCTATCAACCAGTTCTGGACACTTTTTGCTTGTTTCTTCTTTTGTTGACAAAACCATCCACAAACAGAAAGACTCTTCCTACTTTTCTCCTTCCTCTATCTTCTACCGATTTAACTTTTGGCTCATCTCTGTCCTGAGAAGCCTCTCCTCTGGCTAGATTTTCTCTTGAAAGGAAGTGAAGCAAAAAGAATCAGTCTTCCAGTGAAAGCCTTTTTTTGCTTATCATTAAATTCCACTGAAAGCATCTCTACGGCTATACATCTCTCATAGCAGCTTTACATATTTGCCATAGTTTTATCCTTTGTCATCCCTGCTGCTGTAATTCTACCTCCT
This sequence comes from Florisuga fusca, assembly GCA_038090715.1. NCBI lineage: Eukaryota > Metazoa > Chordata > Aves > Apodiformes > Trochilidae > Florisuga > Florisuga fusca. The sequence continues at coordinate 45,005,120 of JAAWXA010000004.1, read as the reverse complement.
TTTCATCTCCAACTTTATTTTATTTGATCACTGTCTCCCCTTTCCTTTTTTTATCTCACGGCCATAGAATTGGATAGTCATGTGACTTCCAGTCCTCCTTAAGCATCTGAATGGCACAGGTTCTTAGACAAAAGGAGAAGAAAAAATATCCAAGTTCCTGCTTGACCCTCATGTTCTCAAAAAAAAAAAAAAAAAAAAAAAAAAAAAAAAAAATAAAAAATTGATTCCCATTACTGAGGGTGCAGATAATATGAACACTGTGTTGTCAGGATTGGCAGCACTCAGCTTCTGCAGCAGACAGACAGAAGCCACAGCAGCTGAAGATTTGATCCTCTCTCTCTAAAGCACATTTAAAGCAAATTTTTTTTTTCCAGGGGAGAGTCAAGATACCAACCCTCCTGCAGAAAAACAATGCACAGGAATATTTTTTTTTAAAGTAGATTAAAATAGTACAGATATCCTGGGGAAAAGGTGGCACTCCATCAAAAAATCTCTTTAAATAGCAGTGACAAGTAGGAACACTCCCCTGTTGAGTAACAACCAAGTTGTTACACAAGGTAAAAACTGGAGCATTTCAAAGCACACAGATCACACTTCATTAGAAGATTTAAGATTTGCTGAAAAAAATGAATGAAAATAATTGTAGGGAAAAAATGAAAAGCCCACCTAATAAAAACTTCGCTACATTCCCAGTCTAAAAAAATCAGTCCCTTCTCTTTTCTGGGCTTACACATTTGAGCTGTTTTGCTCAGTGGGCTCCTGTTTAAAGTGAAACTACATGTTATTAATAGTCACTGTGGAGAAAAATCACTAATCCAAGTATACAAGTTTCTATCATTTCTACCTTTGACTCACCTCAGGAAAACAGCTGGCACCATAGCCTTCTTGGCTACCACGCTTCAGTCGGATCCACAAGACATGCTAATATCTGCATTTTCATTAAAAACAAAACAAAACAAAAAACCCCAACCAAACAAAAAACACCAAACCAACTCTGCCTTATTAAGAGGCTAAGACCACCATCAGGTCACACACCACAGTGCCTTTCCACCCATATTCCTGGAAGTGTGGTTCCTACTGCTAAGAACAAGGTACGCAAACAATTTGTGCACAAGGAATAATGTGGGAATCCTTGCCCAGCCAGCAATTGCACTACAGCTTTGTAGCCTTCCTTCAAGTAACCTTCAGGCCCTTTATCAGACTGATAAAAGCAGTCACATGGGTGTTGCCTCAAACAGCAGCCTTCATCTGGAGTCAACACAGTGCAGTGACCTGATCCATTGGGGTTGTACATCCCTCAGCAACTACATCCATCCCCTCGTCCTCCAACTCTGGGAACATTAACCTGTCTGTCATTGCTCCCATACAGAAGGTACGAGGCCTGAAAGCTGTTGCTGGCCCCTACCCTCCCCTGGCACCCCTTTCAAAGCTCTACCAACCCTGGTACTCTGGGCTTGTCTTGCCACCAAAAACTTCAAACATCTGTCCCCTCGCCCTCCAACTCTGGAAAAATTCACCTCCAAAATTGAAATCATCCAGCCATTGCTCCCAAACACAAGGTGCAAGGCCTGAGGTCTCAGTATCTTACCACAAATCACAGCCTCCCTTCTTCCTGAGACATCCCTAAGAGTCTATTCAGCTTAATTTCAGACATCTCATGTGTTCATGACCTGACACTCCTGCAATCAAGACATGATGCCTTCATTATTCAGCATCATGGAGGCCACTGAAAAGCTGACAGCACCATAGACACATAAAGACAAGCATGATTCTTCTACTGACAAATACTAAAGAGACAAACCACTGACACATTTAAGAGCTTAAGGTTCTCAACATGACATTAATATTTGACTGTCCAGACAAGAAAAGACCGCACATAAAAGAACTGGTCAGGCAGTGGAAAGAAACCAGGCACTTCAGGATGGCACAGACAGCTGAGGAATGGAGAGATAATGAACAGCTTCTAATGAGATGACAGGTACTCTGTAAGAACAAGGGGGCAAGAAAGGAGAAAAACAGTGTTGCTGAGTTCCTAGACTATGAAAATTGTAAAGGAGAAAGGTCATGAGGTGATATGCCAGGACTGGCTCAAAAAGAGGGTCACAAGCTCTCATCAGGTGTGGTACTTAGGCTGCAATAACCGGAATGGGTGGGAACACAAGATTTCAAGATTTCCTGAGGAAAGACTTAATAACAGAAGAATAGTTTCCAAATGAGGAAAAAATAAAGAAAAAAAAAAAGAAAAAAGAAAAAAAAAGAAAAACCAAAACAGGTGAAGGAAGCCTGTGGAATATTGAAAAATATATAAGATTAACTAATAGGAAAATGTGAAGAGTGAGACTGAAGAAGTTGAGGGAGCGACCTAGCAGCATACCATGAGAAGAGAGTCGAAGGGTATATTTTAAAATGTGCACCTTACTTGAAGACAGAATGCAGGTTCTAAGAGAGATAAGGGTTTATAAGAGAGTTCCTCTACTGCTGTATTTCAGCTGTCTGCAAATTCAATCTAACTGCATTTCACAAATATCTGCAAAGGAATCTCAATGCCACACAAAGTTTTTCTTCGTTCAAATTCCCATGGTACCTTTCACAGTTCATATACAAGAAACAGCACCCATTAATATCTCCCCCAAATGTCTTTTATCATAAGTTTTCCCTTGTCTTATTGCTGTTTTATGCTACCATACAGTATTAATATATGTTTCTGCTTTTCATTAGGAACAAAATTACTGCCAGAGGACCTGGCTTTTTATTCTGTATTTTCCATTTCCCAGCATCTAGTTCAATGGAGTCTTCTTCTCTCACCACTGTCTTTGTCCTGCAACAGATAAACACCAAGAACTATAGTAACATATCTTTCATTTCTGTTTTTTCTCTAACCTCTCAAAGATGTGAAAAATAACAAGCTAAAGGCACTGCATTTATCTATCAACATCCTGACAGTTTCTTTCTCATGGAGCCCCGTATTTTCTAGGGGTGAGTGAACCTCTGCAGTTAGACACCTGATTTTAGAGCAGTGGAAGTTTGGTTGACGAAAAAAACCAGAGTAGAATCAGAAGCAAAACGTTGCTTCATTATATTAGGAAAAAGCTTAAGAGAAAAAAAATATATGTACATTGACCATAAATCCCATAGCTACTGCGGGCTTTAGTTCAGATCATCAGCTTTTAACTCTCATTTCAAATCATGAGGTCTCTGGCATATGCGCCTTATTTCTATCTATTTGATTTTTAGATCAACAGAAGTGAGGCAGATAGAAGTCAGCCTTCATTGACAAGTATTTCGATAGAAACCTAAGAAACAGAAACTTGCTGCAAGATCTGGAGTCCTGAGCGCTTGAACAAAAACTGAAATCTCTTAACCATGACACAGACTTGTTTAGATCTTCTTTTAAAGGACACTGTCCTCCCTTGTATGGTGTTTAACCTTTGTGCAGTCTTTTCTTGTCTGGCCAGTCAAATATTAATGTCATGTTGAGAACCTTAAGCTCTTAAATGTGTCAATGGTTTGTCTCTTTAGTATTTGTCAGTNCTTTTCTCCTTCCTCTATCTTCTACCGATTTAACTTTTGGCTCATCTCTGTCCTGAGAAGCCTCTCCTCTGGCTAGATTTTCTCTTGAAAGGAAGTGAAGCAAAAAGAATCAGTCTTCCAGTGAAAGCCTTTTTTTGCTTATCATTAAATTCCACTGAAAGCATCTCTACGGCTATACATCTCTCATAGCAGCTTTACATATTTGCCATAGTTTTATCCTTTATCATCCCTGCTGCTGTAATTCTACCTCCTTTTCATCTCCAACTTTATTTTATTTGATCACTGTCTCCCCTTTCCTTTTTTTATTTCCTGGCCATGGAATTGGATAGTCTTAAGGAAGACTTCCAGTCTTCCTTAAGCATCTGAATGGCACAAGTTCTTAGACAAAAGGAGAAGAAAAAATATCCAAGTTCCTGCTTGACCCTCATGTTCTCAAAAAAAAAAAAAAAAAAAAAAAAAAAAAAATTGATTCCCATTACTGAGGGTGCAGATAATATGAACACTGTGTTGTCAGGATTGGCAGCACTCAGCTTCTGCAGCAGACAGACAGAAGCCACAGCAGCTGAAGATTTGATCCTCTCTCTCTAAAGCACATTTAAAGCAAATTCTTTTTTTCCAGGGGAGAGTCAAGATACCAACCCTCCTGCAGAAAAACAATGCACAGGAATATTTTTTTTTAAAGTAGATTAAAATAGTACAGATATCCTGGGGAAAAGGTGGCACTCCATCAAAAAATCTCTTTAAATAGCAGTGACAAGTAGGAACACTCCCCTGTTGAGTAACAACCAAGTTGTTACACAAGGTAAAAACTGGAGCATTTCAAAGCACACAGATCACACTTCATTAGAAGATTTAAGATTTGCTGAAAAAAATGAATGAAAATAATTGTAGGGAAAAAATGAAAAGCCCACCTAATAAAAACTTCGCTACATTCCCAGTCTAAAAAAATCAGTCCCTTCTCTTTTCTGGGCTTACACATTTGAGCTGTTTTGCTCAGTGGGCTCCTGTTTAAAGTGAAACTACATGTTATTAATAGTCACTGTGGAGAAAAATCACTAATCCAAGTATACAAGTTTCTATCATTTCTACCTTTGACTCACCTCAGGAAATCTTGAAATCTTGTGTTCCCACCCATTCCGGTTATTGCAGCCTAAGTACCACACCTGNATTGAAATCATCCAGCCATTGCTCCCAAACACAAGGTGCAAGGCCTGAGGTCTCAGTATCTTACCACAAATCACAGCCTTCCTTCTTCCTGAGACATCCCTAAGAGTCTATTCAGCTTAATTTCAGACATTTCATGTGTTCATGACCTGACACTCCTGCAATCAAGACATTATGCCTTCATTATTCAGCATCATGGAGGCCACTGAAAAGCTGACAGCACCATAGACACATAAAGACAAGCATGATTCTTCTACTGACAAATACTAAAGAGACAAACCACTGACACATTTAAGAGCTTAAGGTTCTCAACATGACATTAATATTTGACTGTCCAGACAAGAAAAGACCGCACATAAAAGAACTGGTCAGGCAGTGGAAAGAAACCAGGCACTTCAGGATGGCACAGACAGCTGAGGAATGGAGAGATAATGAACAGCTTCTAATGAGATGACAGGTACTCTGTAAGAACAAGGGGGCAAGAAAGGAGAAAAACAGTGTTGCTGAGTTCCTAGACTATGAAAATTGTAAAGGAGAAAGGTCATGAGGTGATATGCCAGGACTGGCTCAAAAAGAGGGTCACAAGCTCTCATCAGGTGTGGTACTTAGGCTGCAATAACCGGAATGGGTGGGAACACAAGATTTCAAGATTTCCTGAGGAAAGACTTAATAACAGAAGAATAGTTTCCAAATGAGGAAAAAATAAAGAAAAAAAAAAAGAAAAAAGAAAAAAAAAGAAAAACCAAAACAGGTGAAGGAAGCCTGTGGAATATTGAAAAATATATAAGATTAACTAATAGGAAAATGTGAAGAGTGAGACTGAAGAAGTTGAGGGAGCGACCTAGCAGCATACCATGAGAAGAGAGTCGAAGGGTATATTTTAAAATGTGCACCTTACTTGAAGACAGAATGCAGGTTCTAAGAGAGATAAGGGTTTATAAGAGAGTTCCTCTACTGCTGTATTTCAGCTGTCTGCAAATTCAATCTAACTGCATTTCACAAATATCTGCAAAGGAATCTCAATGCCACACAAAGTTTTTCTTCGTTCAAATTCCCATGGTACCTTTCACAGTTCATATACAAGAAACAGCACCCATTAATATCTCCCCCAAATGTCTTTTATCATAAGTTTTCCCTTGTCTTATTGCTGTTTTATGCTACCATACAGTATTAATATATGTTTCTGCTTTTCATTAGGAACAAAATTACTGCCAGAGGACCTGGCTTTTTATTCTGTATTTTCCATTTCCCAGCATCTAGTTCAATGGAGTCTTCTTCTCTCACCACTGTCTTTGTCCTGCAACAGATAAACACCAAGAACTATAGTAACATATCTTTCATTTCTGTTTTTTCTCTAACCTCTCAAAGATGTGAAAAATAACAAGCTAAAGGCACTGCATTTATCTATCAACATCCTGACAGTTTCTTTCTCATGGAGCCCCGTATTTTCTAGGGGTGAGTGAACCTCTGCAGTTAGACACCTGATTTTAGAGCAGTGGAAGTTTGGTTGACGAAAAAAACCAGAGTAGAATCAGAAGCAAAACGTTGCTTCATTATATTAGGAAAAAGCTTAAGAGAAAAAAAATATATGTACATTGACCATAAATCCCATAGCTACTGCGGGCTTTAGTTCAGATCATCAGCTTTTAACTCTCGTTTCAAATCATGAGGTCTCTGGCATATGCACCTTATTTCTATTTGATTTTTAGATCAACAGAAGTGAGGCAGATAGAAGTCAGCCTTCATTGACAAGTATTTCGATAGAAACCTAAGAAACAGAAACTTGCTGCAAGATCTGGAGTCCTGAGCGCTTGAACAAAAACTGAAATCTCTTAACCATGACACAGACTTGTTTAGATCTTCTTTTAAAGGACACTGTCCTCCCTTGTATGGTGTTTAACCTTTGTGCAGTCTCACAAAAAACAGGTATATAATTAAGTTTGCACAATCCCTACGGTGATAAAATGAGTATTACTATACCAAACCATGGGGATAAATGTTACAATTAGACGATAACTGATATTGGTCTCTAATAAGAAGACTTACTGGCAAGTATAAGTGCGAAGATAAAGATGTTAATCTTAAAACTGTGGAGAAGGGGAAATACTGATACCTGCTTTTCTTCGTTTTAACAAGTGCTACTCCAGTAGTGTTTAGGAAGGTACATCTGCCTCTAATACAATTGCAAACCCAATTGTTTCTGCACTGAACATACACTGACTTTTTTTTTTTCTTCTTCTCTTTCAGCTTCAATACTATATCAAGAGGTAGGTTTTTTCTTCCTTTCCCTCTAAACATTTTTTATTTCCCCACCATTAATATGCAGAAGGCCATCCTTAAGCTACTCAGCTTTGTATTCCTGTTCCTCCTTACAGCACAGCAAGTGCTTCATGAGGAACTTTTTCTGACACTATGTTCCATCACAGTGGGAATGCAGACAACACTGCTACTTGCATCACATACAAAAAAATCTGGAGAAATAGGAAGAGAACATTAATTAAAGAGAGAAAAAAGTTAAGGGAGAAAGGAGACAAACTGTAGACAGCCATATTATGAAAAGCTCTGTCCCTTGGCAGAAGAAATTTTGTTCTCCCAGCACACGGAGGAAAATACCATTATTTTCACACGACCATTTGATGACATCTCCTGCTGAACACATGATGGCTTGACTCTTCCTTTGACTGATTGTCTTAGTCTGATAGGGCTTTCATAAATAAACAGGTCCCCCCTTCCCAAGGGGAAGGGGAACAGTCAAACACATCAGAAACCATACATGTTATTCAACAGAGTACAAAGATTAAGAACTTCAAGGTAAAGGATCGAAAAAATTCTCAACCCCTCCTCAAACCTTCACAGCCAAATATCCTGTCATTATCTTTGGCCAATACTTTTAGTTTCAGTCTCAAAATACAGTTTCTCTCTAAACTCAAAGGCAACATTTCCTCTGGTCAGGATATGGCTTTGTGAAACGGATCCCTTGGTTTGAATAAGGCCCCATTCAATGATGCAAATGCAGAATGCAAAGAAGTGCCAAGGTCTTAAGGACTTTCCCTTTCTTTCTTCTTCTCCAGTCCAAGAAAGCTCACTGTCACTGGAGTTCCAAATTAGCTGACATGCAGCCCAGCGATCAGGCAAGTATTTCTAAGCTCATTATAGGCTGTTTTTCCCAGGGGTTTCCCTCTCTCTACATGTCATTCAGTGGACATGCAAATGAAGTATTGTCCAATTTGTTCCCGAGTTTCTTACACAAATGGGGAAGGAGTGCTCTCTTTTCGTGCATTTGTAAACCTGCCTGACAGCCTGGCCCACACATTTCTGCAGTCTCTGGATGTGCCTTTCTATTTAAGCTGACTGAAATACACATAAATTGTGTCTCTTGAGCAGCAAAACTCATGGCCAACTTTTGCACGAACCACAGAAAATAAAACCTCTACAGTTCAGGGAGATATTTCTATACCTCTCCAGTTCAGAGAGGCATCTCCAAACCTGTACAGTTTAGAGACATTATTGTAGACAGACAGAACTAGAAAGAGGGCATCTCCCTCCCCTCTCCCTGCTTCTGTGTTCTACACACTGGAACTCCCACCAAGTGCACATTACAGAGTCTCTAGATAAATACATATAAATAGTAATGCCAATAGCAGCTGCTGATTCTAGGTGCACAGATAACTAAGTGCCCCAAGTAAGAAATCTAAAAATATCCTGGACACTCAGGAAGCCACTTCTGAAACTGGACCACCTCAAACTGAGGTATCCCAATTGCCTCCAAATGACATTCTGTTTGTGCAATAACAGTATTCAGCATGCCTGATGGCTGTGTTAATGCCAATACGGTGAGCACAAAGCCTTATCAGAGCATGACTGCTCTGTAGTTGGTAAATTATTTCCACCACTGTGTTGAAAATCTGTGAAACCCAGATTTCAATGTGAGAAAAACCCAAAAACCTTCAGTTTCAAAGAATAGCCTGTTGCAAGTGTTGCATGGAGGAAAAATGAATGTGTAACTGAACTGTAGGTGAATGGCACTCAATACAGGATAAAGCAAAACCCTTAATATTGTGGGAACTATACTAGGAACTAGGAACTATACTATACTTACTGGGTAAGGCTTAAAATTCTTGTAACCCAAAATTCTAGTCCCAAATTAAATATATCCTGTTACTTGCATGAATTATGAGTCTTCCCAAGACTTAAGAGGACGCATTCTCCTGTATTAAGGTCTTAGCATGGTCCAGACTTAACAAAACTGGGCTCTGATACCAAGCTGCTGAATGACAAATAAGGTTTCCTTTGCAAGACCTGGTGAACTTTTCCACTACCAGTTTCAAAACCCCTTAATTCTATGAATAGTTTTGTATCTTAAATTATGATAATTAAACACAGTTTTTGTTATAATATAAAATACAAACAAAAGGCCTATTATTTTAATCTGAGCATTGCTGCCAATTTATAGCAGCATTAAATAGGATTATTAAGTCATTATCTACCACAATTTGTGTTTTAGCTAATCATGTTATTTACGTCATTACATCTCATTTACATCCAGTGAAAGAGTGCTCATGAGATGAATTTACTTTCTTTGTTTAAAAAAAAATAAAATTCTTAATTTCTTTTAATTTTCTTCCTTTGTAGGTAACTCTGTCACATCCCTCCTTCACAACTCTGTTTCCTTGTCAGTGACTTGCCACCAAAAGACAGATAAGGTCTTGTTCGTCTTGTTCTTGTGTAACTATTGGCATAATTTTCAAAACTGTTAAGAGAGTGGAAGTTTTCTTAGCTGTTGATTAACCAAAGAGAAAAAAAATTAAATCTGGAGAATACGTGGCTTCCTTAAAGCCACTGTTCAACACATACCAGGAACAGCAAAGAAAAAAACTATACCACCACTTTCTTCTCTTTACGGACTGTGAAATAGCTTCCAAAACCTAAATTGATCGATAAAAGCTTTTCCACCATAAAAAATAATCCCTTAAAAGAAATGTAAGAAGAAATAAAAATCAGTGCTTCTCCTGAAATCCCTTTTATCCCACAAACACATGCTATCAACAAATAAGCCAACCAGTTCCCCTCCACACATCTCACACAACCCTCCTGACAGACGTTGTTACAGTCTTGAAAGCAAGAAGACCAGGCAGTCTCAAGAGGCACCCATATTATATGGAAAGAGCTCAAATACAATGATGATACAGTCCAAATAATACAAGGTCCTATAAGGGCAGATCACTGGAAAATAAATTTCAGCTCAACCAACCAAGAAAATCAATTCACATTGCTAAGACAGTTCATACATCAGCAGAAGCCTCTGTATATTAGCTGTTAGCCTACAATGCTGTACTTGCTACTAGCAAGAAATTAACCTTCATTCTGTGCACTCCATCACTGGAACCTTGTGTGTTTCACAACGCAAATTGTATCAACCACTAAATAAGCATGGCAGTGACATGGGTTTCACAGGATAGGTTGAATTTTACAGCGTTATGCCCATGGTACTACATGAATGCAGCAAGTTACAGAAGCACAGAAAGCATACCCACAATATCTTTGAATGAAGCCACAATTTTAGTTTGGTCTCAGCCTCTTAGGAATTGTTATGGGATGTGGTTCAAATGGGAACCAAGAGCAAGTTTGATGGAAGATTCACAGCCTGCAGCAGTGCTCTGGTCAGCCAGCATCTAATGTCATAAAAGCAAAGTACAGATAAATTTAAGACTCTGCCTCTGCTCATAATCTCAGAGACTGTTCATTCAGCAACTGCAACACATCAGAGGAAAGGATGCCAATGCCTGAAGACAAATACGTTTAACTCCAAGCCAGCTTTGTTTATTGCTAACACAGTAGAACTAAACCTCAAAACTGCAAGAAAAGCCTTGAAGGACCTGGAAACCACCACACATTAAGCCACTGGCAAAACACATTACTATGAGAATGTTAGTTTGCCACAGAGAATTTCAGAGATGTGCCAGAGACCACATCCAGGTGAGGGTGAGAAGTAGTAGTGTGATAATAAACACCAATTAACTACAGTGCAGTTCATCTGTAAATCATACATGCATGCATATAGTGCCCTTTCCAGAAGACTGTGCTGCTGTGCCCCACAATCGACTTTGTTTCCCCCACTTCAGTGCACCCTTGCACACAACTCAAATTCCATCCTACAACCACACTGAAACACTATTTTCCAGGATGTCAGACTATTTTTCACTTCTTTTTGTTGTTTGCTCCAAACTTCTACCCATCTTCTCCTACCTGATTCACTCTATACTTCCCTCTCAGCATTTCTTCTGCACTTCCACTCCCCTCTCCGTCCCCTTGTCATCACACTATTCCTGCTCCTCCAAAATAAATCATGGGTCTAACACAGCACCTTCAGCACCTCCTTGATCACTCTGCTTCTATATTCTCAACCCTTCCTTCATCATCTGGTTGTCTTACCTCTGGAGGATCTCTTCTGGGTCCATAGCCTTAATTTGCATGAGATCTAATGTAGCCCACCCATTTCAGATAGATTTTGGGAAAACTATAATGCATATTGCTCAGGCAGCACTACTTAAAAATACTGGTTTACCTAAAATGACAAAATTACCATAATCACAACTGATGTGTAAGCAAGCTTACCTGATAAATGAAGAATAAATGGCCACCTGTAGAATCATTCAGATGTTGCATTTTCCCCTTTTCTGTGTCAGAATTTTCAAGCTACATGATACTTATTTCCTTGACATCAAAGGTATAGAGTCAACCTTTTATCTCAGCCACTCATGGTAATCGGTTACCTTTATCTGCAAGTGACTTCTCAATTTCATTGACACATCTTATAAAATTTATCCTATAAACCTGCACCTCACTCGGTACCTGTAGTTACCAAATATAATTGTGACTTTCTGAGCTACAAACCATGCTTGTTGGACAAACTTCTTAAGTTTCTCACTACGAGAATCGAGACACAAGCCATCTCGAAAACAAGGACTGCTACTAGGAGAGGGTCTCTTTAGTGGCTTCACATCTCAGAACATAGATCTGTTTGAAATAAGCAGTGGATTCCATCTCCATCCATGGCAAAAAAGAAAAATCATGAAACACGAGAGAACAATTCCAGGATGAGAAGGGATCAGGAAAAAATGCCAGTGATACTAACCAAGAAAACAGGCTTTCTTACAGAAGTATGAAACCATTTTAGACAAATGTTCTCACAAAACACATTCAGATACAGTATGGAAAATCTTTATAATGACTGAGACAAGACTAGCAGAATGCATATGGGGGATTACAGAAGAAAATACAAATGTGATCACAAGTGGAGATCAGAAACTGTCCGAGTGTCTGTTTCTATTGTAATGAAGGATGAGCTGGTGGTTGATGTCATGGAGATTTGGGCTGGGAGAAAGAGAAGAAAAACAGTCTTAGAAGGAACAGAAGTAAATACCAAGGAAGGAATGTGTCTGCTGTGAGAAAAAGGCTGGGCGGAACTTGGCCCAATCTGTAATTTGTGAGAGCAGGAGAATCTGAACTTCAGTGTACAATAATAAAGATAATAAAGGTACTGCTGATAACAGTCATAGTGGAAAGTACAGAGAATTAAAATTTTGAAGTAACAGTCCAAGTATTTTTTATGGATCAAATTGAATTAGTAATGAAGCTGAAAACTTCAAGAGAAACACCTGAAAGTCACATATCCAAGCAAGATAATAGCTTCAGAAAACTATGCCAGCCTTTAGGTATTTATGATAATGTAGACTCACTCATTTTTGTAGAGCATTTGAAATTCAGTGATATTCAATCAGCAAATTAACAAAATGCAAGTTCTCCTTAGGACACTTTCTGAATTGTGGTCTAATGAAAACTACAGAACGTTTATTTTCAGTGTCCTAAACATTAGACACATAGAAGCAAACAAGATATTTTGGAGTAAATATGAGCACCTCCCTATCTATCTAGGGAGAAAAAACTTCCCGTTGGATGGCATGATGACTACAGTAGTTTGATTATTCTGTAGATGTAGTTCATCTATCTAAAAGGAGCAGATATTTTTCAGAGGTACCATGGCCTTGTTCTGAACTCTGTGGGGTGGCATCCATTGGAATACTGTCTCCCCCATGCTTCATCAGACTGGCATGTACATACATATGTACTACACACACCCTTTGAAAACCAAGATCTAGTTTTAAACAGAGGTGTTCCCACTTCAGTCCTTGCCAGCATCAAAAAACATTCTGAGCAGAGCACTAGTTCACGCTTCCCACTGCTGCCAAGCCCCTGGCATGATGTTCCAGAACAGCAGGTCTTTTAAAAGACTTTTTGGAGAAGGAAGGAAGGACACTGCAAGTGAAAACTGGAATAATCTTACCAAATACTCCATTTGCACTTGATATCTAGGCAATTCAAATCAGAGAAATCTTTTATGCCAGCATGATAGAGGGCCTTGGATTCTTAGGACAGAATTATCTTCTCCTATGTAGTTCTGCACTCCTCTCCCATCTTGTTGGCTACGGTGGAAGTTATTGCAATTTTAAAAAGCTGACATTTTCCAAACAAATATTGCTGTATTTGTTTGAACTGGTTGATTCCTTCATACATGAGGTAAGATGCAAGCACCTTCAGTCAGATGTTCAGTACTCAATGGGTTTGTGCTTTTGTTTCATATGACCTGAGGCCTTATGATGTCCAAGAAGGTTATGGGATTAAATTTCACGAATTTAAGATTTACTTTATGGTGTAAGGTTAAAAGATTTGGGATTTATTTTTAATAAGAATTTTCCTTGTTAGACACTAAATTGTCTAAGGACAAATGGAATGTTTAGGTGCCAAAATAATACAGTGTTCTAAAATCTAAAATTTATCATTTTGCTAATGGAGACTCATTGCAGCTGATAAATGGTGCTGATAAATGATAAAAGTACAGAATTATTGACTGGGTCTATCAAGCAAAAATTCTTCAAACATCCAGCTGTATAACACAATAAAGCGACAGCTGACTTTCACATCAGAAGAGTAAAAAATCAACAGGCAGCTACAATACTATGAACAAGTATACCACACAGTTCACTTCCCTGCTTGCTAATAAGACAAGTGACCTATATAATGGGCAAGAATTTAACACAGATGAAGAAAATACTGTGAAAATCTCATCACTGAAAGTCTAATCCAACCTGGAGGGAATGGTGTTAAGACTTTAAATAGTAATAGTTGTATTGTCTTGTTTAATAGATGGGTTAGATTTTCTAAACTTTTTTCAGAATGCTGGAATATAGTAATAGAAAAAAAGCATTTTACACTCCTAAAATATTTTTTACATGAAGAGTACATTGCTTGAGAATGTAAATGCACTGATGTTAAATAAATATCCGTGTGATGTAACTGTAATTTCACTCAGGAAAAAATCCTGTAAATTACTGTACAGTTGGGCTATGGTCACCACTTTGGAGCCATGCAACTACTGCATGCACATTTGAAAAATACTTCCAACTTGTAAATTTTCACTAGTGAATTTTAGAAATGAAGTAGCATGTGGGGATATGAACTGAATGTCTCAATGGAATGACTCACTGTATTCTAGAGCAAGGCCTCAATTTTGTGGTTTATTATTAAAAACTGGTTTCTAAGTCCCCTAGAGCAGCATATGACAAGGGGTAATGTTCAATAACAGAGACAGAGTCATGAAAAATCACGAACCAACCCAACATTCTGTTAACATTAATTTTATAAAATACCTTAAAAGAACAGATAAAGAACTTGAGCTTACATAATAACCAAAATTTTAAAAGAATGTTGAATAAAATATAAATTAATTAAACACATCACTAAGTTTGACACATGTTAGACAAGTTTATAAAAGGCATTTTCAGATAAAATAGTTATTTGAAAGAAAATCCTTCAAAATGGAAACTACTGAAGTCCTTTTTCAAGAAGTCATTCCTAAAAGCGCTGATTTCCAGGTCAACAGGTAGTACCTGAATTTGCTTAGAATACGGTGTTCATTTGCTTCAAAATTTGTCAAGCTTTAAGACACAAATGTATATGCTTTCAGGTCAGAGTCATCAGTGCAAAGTAAAGCTTCAAGCTGAAAATGAGAGAAATGTAACAGAAGAAATGATCCTGGTACAAAACTTTCTAAATTCACATTATGAAAAGAACTGTGCCAGATGCACTCTTCAGATACTGAACATTAACAAATTTTACCAGTGGCCATTCTAGGGTTCCAGCCAAGCCATTAACATGGCTCATATTAAATTAATCTATTCTATCAGAATTTTAATTCTTTCACACTCATAGCCTTTGGAAAAGATCCATGTTGCTGATGTCCACTTACTTTGCTCAACTTCTGATTCAGCCAATTTGCTTAAAATGCAGTGATCTAGCCAAAAGGAGACAAAAGGTGAGACCAGCAGACGATGGAGTGGTCTGAATGATGGTCTGAAGCCCACAATGACATTTAATTGGAAGAAATACAGTAGCACGTGTTTTTGAGTTTAACCAACTTTGCTTATTCAAGTACTCTCACTGAAGTCAGTCTTTCTTAAAGTTACATATGTGCAGAACACACTGCCAGTCTCAAACCCTTAAGTCTTTCAAAGGTTAAAATCTGTTTAGAGAACTGGACTGTAAGACTGTAGCCAGATTAAATTCTTTTAAGCCTACTAATTCCTGCATAGTAAACATCAACTCTCTAGCAAAGGAATTTCACTACTTGACTTTTAAAACTATTAACCAGAACAGGTTTAAAATAGTTTTCACATCCCACTATTTAGAAGTGTTATTAGCACACTCATTTACAGATTAATGGAACTCTCAAAGTTACCACTCAGAGTATTGCTTTTCAATCAGTTTTTAACACATACTAAAAAAAATAAAATAAAAATTTAAAACCTTAATCTATCAGACAACAGTTCTAGCTTCTCCTTTAAACACAGGGCTGCCATTTATACTATGTTGCTGCATAAAAATGAGAAAATGGAGTTCTCCATTATAATTCAGGATTTCAAAACACAATCTGCAGA
The DNA here is from genome assembly GCA_038090715.1 of Florisuga fusca. Taxonomy (NCBI): domain Eukaryota; kingdom Metazoa; phylum Chordata; class Aves; order Apodiformes; family Trochilidae; genus Florisuga; species Florisuga fusca. Next base: position 44,989,431 of record JAAWXA010000004.1, on the reverse strand, counting down.
CTGTTTACTCATCCTTTTAAAGTGTTTTTTCATTTCCATCATTGCTATGCTGGCAGTCATGTCAGAACCTCATTGAAGTAATTTCAGTCCAATCAGTGCTTAACTTAATAGCATGTATTGTCTTTGATATTGTAAACAAACCAAATTAACATGAGGGTTCAAGACTACACAGAACTTGCCCCAAAAACAAAGTAAAGAGATTTACTTCAACTAAAAGCATAGAATATAACTTCCACCAGAACATTTCTTAAGTTGTACTCAATAAATGAGCATTTAAAGGAAGCTGCAAATGCCCTTTTCTAGGACATAAACTCAGAATCATTCACTTAAAATGGAACAGAAGCTCTTCCCTATGCCCTGAATTCTTCTTATCATATTTTATCACTGAAGCAGATTAAGGATATCAATTTGTGATGCAAAATAATGTAATTAATTAGTTTGAAGACTAAACTCTTTGATGAAACAATGGATCTTAAGATATCACAGAAATTTCCATTGGGTGTTCCCAGTTATTTGGAATCCTGCAATTCAGCCATTTGCAGTCTTTAAAAAACAATCTTTAAAATAAATGCATTAGCTGCTCATCCTGTAAGTAATAAATCTTTTATCACTTGAAGGACAATACTTTCAGCTAAAAGGGAACAACAAATATATACCTTGCACCCAGCGTCACACCCTGTGAAAACTTGCATTTAATGGTCATATCTCAAAATCTGAAAAATATTGTATTTACCACATGGTTTTATCTTTTCAATAGTAATTAAAAAATATTTTAGGGATTCATAAAAAAACCAAAACCAAAAAAACAAGAAAGCAGCCATCTTAAGATATGTTCTGGGAATATTTGGACTCTTTAACTTTGAGTCTACTGAGAACAGGGTTTCTCCTCTCTCCCCCTTCTAAAATTGGGAAGATTTTCAATCTGGCTTCCATCAATTTGGGATCAAAAGTAAAATGTCAAAGCCTGAAGTATCACTGACAACATAAAACAGAAGTGTATTTCCAGCTAAGCAGCCAGAAAGTCAGTGAATGAGTTTGGGTATTAAAAACATTTTTGAGAATAATAAAGTGTATAGAGGAGGAAGTTACCAAAGAACTTTGCAAAAAATATTGCTACAGTAGCATTAGAAATTAACAGTGCATCGAAGATTTAAAGTTTCCATGTTAATACCAACTGATCCAAGCCACAAGGAACCACAGGATAATCAAACAAAAAATTAACTGTGCTCTACAGAAGCTAGAACTGGAATTTACCTGAATACCATTAACATGATTCAAAAAGATTTCTTCTGGCATGCCTCAGTTTACCTAGGCCATAAACAACCAGTGTCATGTGTGTATAATCAAAACACGGTGTTATTATAAGCATTTTACATTTTTGAGTATTTGCAATCACTCACATTTGAAAGACCTTTTACATGTCAGAACTCAGTATCACTGCTGCAAGAAGTGTTTTATTTGTTGGTTGGGATTTTTTTGTGGAAACTGTGTATAAAAGACCTTGAGAACTACAGGTCATGGAATTAATGTTAAACAGAAAGCTGCCCAACATTACTGTCAAAAATACCTTTAAAAAGGCAGTTCATAGACAGAATAATGCGTTTTACATTCAGATATTTCCTCTCAAAAGCAAAGGAACCTCAGAAGAAAAAAAAATCAGTAGTGAAGGCCACATACTTTTTGCATTTGATGAGCTGAAATGCAAAAAAACAATTAAAGCATCTTGTAAGAGAAAACAAAACAAACCAAAACAACAAACCAAAACAAACGTAGAACTTCTGGAAGTGATGATCTAGTTGATGGGGTGGTCAGCATGGAAACTGTTGGGAATGCTACAGCAGAACTGACCACAAGTAGAAGGGAATATGAACAGGAACATAGAGGTGTCAACTAGAAAACTGTAATTTGCCAACTTGTAAACAAGAAAAAGCATTTCACAGATTAAAAGTTCTAGGGAAGTAAACTTCTTTAAATATTTTATCAGTTCAACCCTGATTTAAAAAAGTATGGCTAGCAAAAATACATAAGCCTCAGCATATTTCTAAGTCTTGATCAGAGCAGCCATGAGCCTTTGATAAACGGCTGGAAACAAACACCCTTCTACTAAGGATGAAAGAAAAATATTCCATTCTCTTCTTTCACTCCCCAATCCACACTTTTCTAGGCAGAATTCACGTGCTCCAAGAATATCTTGACGCTGCTATAGGTTGAGACGTGGGGAGACTGGTGGAGGAAAACAGACAAACTCTCTTAAAATACTACGGGCCACGTCAACATTATTCTGGGCAATTTCAAGTGCCCTCTTGACTTCTTCAAAGGAATAGCCCTCTCCCATAAGTTTTGCAATTTTAGCATCCACATTTTCCGTGGAACTGTCAGAGCTGTAAGCTTTCCTGTGGTGTATTTCTGGTGCAGTCCTCCGAGGAAGTGGTTTAGGGGGCCGGGCTGGTGCTTGTGAAACATCTGTTTCAAATAAAGGAGATAGAAAGCATTACAAATTGGCTTAAAGTAGGTAGGTCAAGCCTCATGTAAAAGTTTAAAAGGTAAAATTTCAAAGAAGCGCAGATAAATTTTAACTTGATGCTACATCTCATTTTAAAATTCCAACAGAAGCTGAATTCCTCAAGAATATCCATCATGGAAACAATGTTGTGAAACACTATTTAAATAAAATGATAGGAACTTGCAAGTTATACAGAGTTGGAAGAAAAAGAAAGCATAATGAAAGAACAAAGATGGTGTACATAGCTGGTCAAAATGTGTAAAGTGCTTAACTCTAACGCCATAATTTGAGAACTTTTTCTTAAGTCTGTTTAAAAAAACAACAAAAACCCCAAACCAAATTAAACAAAACAAAAAAACGCCAACACAACCAAACAAACAAAAAATCCAAAATGAACAAATAAAAAACCCCAAACAGAAAAACCAACACAAAACCACAAAGCCAAACAAATTTTATCATAATTTTGTTCAGGATTTAAGAGGAAGTGCAGAAGAGGAACCCAAACAAATACGCCAGAGAGGCATAAAACCTTCACTTATTGGTGCATTTTGCAGATTCTGTTCTGTCAGTTCCAGTTGATTTGATGCATGAAAGTTATGCATAATTGGAGGAATAACTTGTTTTTTAAAAAACACTCCAATTTTGTTCAGTGGTGAGCACAGAATACCATCCTTCCTCCCCAGTGCCCTTTTGAATCTTCCCTTTCCTCCTCTTCTATGGAAAGGCCATCCTCACAGTTAATGCTAGTGCTAAGAATCATGATGATGAAAAAAAATAATATCCAAACTTGCTAACCTCCTTAGAGTCAAGAGTTTTCTGCTCACGTAAACTTGGTACTTAACTGAACCTCTCTATCCTCACTGATTCCACAATAAGAAGCTTAAACACAAGCAGGGATAGAGCAGAAAACACTGTTCAAGAAGAAAATATTAAAAAAAAAAAAAAAGTCTTAATCCTTAAAAAAAGGGTTTTAGAAAGTTCCATCAACAGTGACTTTGAAGGATAAATTAAATTAATTTCTGGCTGTGATACTTCCTGTTTACCTATACTGACTGCAATGGCATTTTGCAGTGTTAAGTACTTCAGAGACAGTTTTCTAGTGATGAAAGAATGTTTTATTTCTAGTATTTACGTTAGAACATGCTGCTTTATCATAACACTGGATAGAGAGCGCAATCAAGTGCATTAAACACTTCAGATGAATGAAAACAGCTTACATTAATAAATGTCTGACCAAGGTACATTTTTGTCTCAATTTAGTTTCCATGCATTCCGATCAAGAGTGTTGCTATAAATTTTGATTCCATTTCTTAATTCACAGAAGATAATAAAATGGTACTTTTAACAAAATGGTGCTATCAATATAATATATGGATGAGTGTAATTTGATCAAAAGTTTATAGAAAGGGGCTAAGATTAATTCTGTTCTAATTCCATTGCCTGTTTTCCTTGCAAATAGTTATGACACAGCCTACAGACAGTAAGGGCTACTTTGTATTTGTTATGATTTTTTCCTCTCTGAAGATGGAAAAGAATTATTGCACATGCTAAAGATTATAGTAAACACCCCTGAAGCAGATCCAAACCTGCTCTGAAGGTGTGAAAATCCTTGAGACACAACAGTTTGAGAAATTAACCACACCTCAAGATATGTGCCTATCTAAAAACCAAAAATCTATCTAAAAACCTATCTAAAAACCAAAAACTAAAAACCAAATCAGAAACAAGTTCACACTTCTCATTTCACCTGTTTTAGAAAACTCAAGACTCTAACAGAAGAATATTTTTTATATTTAAAATAACATTATGTTAAAAATAAGAATTTTTTTTTTCACAAACACTTCAGAGTGTTTTAACATGCATATTTTGTTAAGGACTTTACTTCTATAGAGGATGAAACAGAATTAATTTTCAAACTTCCCATTTTTCCCTGCACTTGAAGTACAGAAGAAATTCCTTATGCTTAGAATAGGATCCTTCTGTGTGTGTGTGTGTGTGTGTGTGTTACACGAGATATTTTTTTCTCTACCCAGTCTAACACAGGCTAGAAACTGAGGTTATTTTTTTTTAAACCTTTACTTTGCCGAAGCTTCCAAACAAACTTTCTTAAGCAATTACATACTCTAGAAAGGTCATTTTTAATTCAGTCAGCAGAATTGCAGCATAGGCATTTTACTCTTGCTACAGTGACATCTATCTATAGCACAGATACTTCTAAAATCTTTAGCCCTCTAACTCAATTCCCATTATTATTTTTTTAAGTGCTGACATCTCTTTCAATATCTTCATATCCACACAGAATTTTAGCTGAAGCCAGGTATCACATTGGATCCTGAGCTTAAAGATACTAAGCCTAAGCTGCATGTCCATCTGGCCACCGAGATAGAGGTATTTAAACAGGACTTTCCTTCCCAGCCTCCTTGATGTTTCAGCCACCACAGATGCCTAACTAAAAATTCAAATAGATTTTCTAATTGTGTAATTAAATTAACAGTCTGTACATCAAGAAGCTTCCTCTATCACTCACATTTCTGTAATTTAACATTGGTTTTAACCCTTAGGTAATAGGTTAGTATAAAGGCAGAGAAAGGCGCATTTAGTAAGTGATTAGAAAGTGCAGAAAAAGCTCCACGTAAAAGGATTTAAATTTACATGTAAGAGCTTTAATGAGACCAGGTGAGTGAGCAGGCAGCAGAAAGATGCACTTAACTAGCCATTAGAATCCATTTCTTACAGAACAACTTAATTCTGTAAATTATAGCAGACATCCATAACTAGAGGCTTAATTTTCTTACAGCTTTCCCCTGTATCATTGGCTGTGCTTAGGTAAAATATGCTATTAGCAGTATCTTCTTCTCTTGATGATTTTGTAATAATTTTTCAAAGTTGTATTTAAGGAGTTTGAAAAACTATGCCTTTGGGATAGTTAGGTGCAGAGTCGAGAACTTTTTCTTAAGTGTTCAACATTAAATATGTTGCTGAATTGGAATAAATTTCTCATTACATGATAATGATTCAGTTGAACATCATTACAGCAATTTTAAAAACAGTCAACCAGAAGCACAGAAGTTAAAGGACTCCCCGTGAAACTCCAGAGAGCCAGTGGCTAAATTATAATTAGATTTTTTGTGCGAACTACATTTTTTCCCAGCTAGTTCACAGAATCACCCTACAAAAGGGCTGGAATGAAGATATTCCTGAGTGAACTGATTATTTCAGAATAAATGCAAAAACAAAAGTTGTGAACAGAGTTACATCTCTACGCCGTCTTTTTAAATCACAGATGAAGGTGAACCAATTCATCCTCAAGCTCATCAGTTCCATGGAATTACTGCAACTGCAAAAATAACTTCCAAGTCAAGACTATGGCATGATCTATGATGCAGTTTAAATTTAATTGAAATTAAATTGAATATCTTACTCTATATCATGCTGGTTTAGAATACTTATACAAAGGCTTACACATGTGGGTGTTTTAGAAGATGGCTATGGGAAACAGACAGATAGAAAAGTTTTTATTAAAGGGACATAAGAAAGCTCCAAGATCTGAAGTAGCAAACACCTTGCAGTGATTTCAGAAAACTAGAAGCTGTTCTACTGCAAAATTGCAGGAAAAATTCATAGCTTTAAATGTAGTTACATAATTTTCCTTATTTGTATTATAAAATATTTTTAAATGCCCTACATAAATTAGGTAGGTAAACATTGTAAGACAAACAGGTTGCTCACAGTGTCATATATAAAACACACATTATAAAAATATTTTTTCCTAACAACAGGAAAAAAAAAGAGAAACACTGTTACACTAGTAGAGGTATTCTCCCCAAAGTGCTACTATTTACCAAATGAGTCACACTAATTCTCAAATGCACTATTCATTAGAATATCTGCAGCACTCTCTTCAGACTTCTTTAATTTTCCCTGTACTTTACATTGGAAAAAAAAATATTATATACCTATACCACAGCACAGATGAATTATGTGTTTCTGAGAAAGAGGGATATAATTGCAATTTTTAAATTTATCATTTTTCTACTTGTGCTTGTTGCAATTGAACAATAATGATTATTAGAAGAGAAATTAGAAAATTAGAAATTAGAAAATTTCTCACATACAACTTGCTTTTATCTGGAGAACAAATAATGGTTCAAAACATCACTTGGCTATTTCATGGTCTACCTATTCAGCAAAATGATGTGGGTGGAACAATCCTCCTCTTTCCCCATATATATGCCCCAGATGTGCATATATACCATCCTCATTTAAAATTAAATAAAAAATTTGCCTGAGTTGGAGAAAGTACTTTGAAATACAGGTAATACATTTTTTGGTTTACAATTATCTTAATTAATTTGGGTAGCTGTCCTTTAAGTACTATTTGTGTTGCCTGAAAACCACAAGCAAAATTTCTATGGCACAGGAATTTGTACCAGACCGGGCATCATAGTTGAAGTACAAGGAAATAAAGAAGTAGGGATCTCAGACTCTGAGAAGGGCAGAACACAGAGGGGTTTATTCTCCCCCATTCCCAGCCCCTCCTCTCTTTTTCCCGCTCCTTTCTCCGCTGCTCTTCCCCTGCGCTCCTTTACCCCCAGCTCCCCCCCTGCTCTTCAGCATCCACATCCAGAATGGATTATTATTATTATTCAGCCCTGACTGAATAATTGGTGATAATGTCGTGGTTTGAGTCTGGCCAGTAACAAAGTACCACAGGGCTGCTCACTCCCTTCTCCCATTATGGGATGGAGAGAAGGAAACCCACCCAGAACCTTGTGGGTCGAGAAAAGGCCAAGGAGGTTTTCACTCGCCAGTTATGCTCACGGGCAAAACAGACTCAGCTTTGGGAAAAAATGAATTTAATTTTCCATTAATTAAATAAAAATGGGATAAAGAGAAAACACAAACCAGGGCTGAAATGCTTTTCCCCCACCACTCCCTTGTTCCCGAGCCCTACGTACTTTGTTCCTGATATCTCTGCCTTCTTCCCCGAGCAGCATAAGGGGACAGGGAGTGGGCTTTCACACTCTGGATGTCACAGGTTGTTCTCTGCTGCTCCTTTTTCCTCAGGGAGAAGGATTCCTCACAGTCTTTCCCTACTCCAACGTGGGGTCTCTCCCACGGGAGAAAGTCCTTCATGAACCCCTCCGAAGTGAGTCCCTCCCACAAGGCACAGCCCCTCAGGAGCAAACTGCTCCAGTGCAGGCGGCCCACAGAACCACGGACGATGCAGATCCATGGTATCTGCTCCCTTATCTTCCCCAGGCTGCAGGTCCACAATTGCTCAAACAGGATTCCTCATGGGTGGCAGGGCAGGTCCACAACACCTGCTCCACCGTGCTCCTCTCCATGGGTGCAGGGGACAGGCTGCTGTCTCACCACAGGATGCAGAGAAAAAAAATCTCTTCAGGCACCTTCTCACTCTCCTCCCTCACTGCCCTTGGTCTCTGCTCTGGCATTGCTCTCCTCTGGTGGTGTCCTATCTCTCCATGTGTTGCTTTCTCTCAGCTCCTCCTCTCCTCTGCCCTGCTCTTAACTCCCATGAGTTTCCCCTTCTTGATTATGTTAATTGTAGAGGAGCACTTTTTTGTTCACTGATGGCCTAAGGTAGGGCCGGGCATCTCAGATCAGGGAGACCTATTCCAGAGACTTACATGAGCCATCCCTGGGAGAAGGGACTCCTCCCCTGCTACCAAAAATGGCACTGCATCAACCCACAACAATGGTGGAAGACTGAATTTCAGTTGGTTTTGGTTCTTGTTTTTTCATTAAAAATTATTTTAAATGTTCTTACAAAATTTCAGACAAATGTATTATCAAAAATTATGAGAAAATAATAAAGCTTTAAAATTAGAAGCTACTTTTTTTTTTTTCTTCTTTTGTTTAGGGACAATGAAACAAAAGATGGAATTGAGAAGCATGTGGTTCCTGCAGGTCTTCTGATCTCTTGTGAGTATTTAAAGTGGCAGAAAAATCTACCATTCTCAAAAAATAGGGAACACAAACCCATATAAGGATTCAGTCTGGCAGCTGGTGAAACTGATTCCGTAATGTCTAGATCTACAGACAACAGCTAGCCACTTCTACCTTTATTGCTCAACTTTAATCTCTGTTATCCTTCAATGATTTTGTATTTTTGTAAAACAATTGTATTACCATCTTTTGCCCGAAATGACAAAAAACTAACAGAACTTTTTGGATGAAAGTTCTTTGCTTCACGAAGTTGTAATTTTCTACAAGAACAGCTTTCAACCTTACCTGAAGAGGGAGGAAGTTGGTCATAGTCTTGAGACGTCCTGTTTGCTTTAACATTTTCTCCAGCTACTCTACGAGCAGGTGGCAAGGGAACATGACCAGTTACTGGATCAAAATGAGGATCTGTTACGTAAGAACAAAAAAAGAATAGTTTTATATCTTATAATAACTATAACTTATAATAATTATAATAATTTAATAAAATAGCCTCATTTGAATGAAATCATAAAGAGGTATTCCCCCATAGCACATGTGTACACACACATACATCCAAATTCAATACTTATGTAGTAGACACATAACTATGTCTTCAAGTGACAAAAACAAGAGCACAGCTCAAAGATGGTCTATCCTGCACTGACCTTTTGTTTACATCCATGAGGTACCCTTCAGTTCCCCAACACTAACACTGCTAGGATTGTGCCTGGAAGAACTTGGAAGAGGTTGCAAAACCCTGCAGCAGCACAATGAGAAACGTCCCAGCTATTCATCCAGTTTGGTAACGCTTCCACGCTCTGCAGTTCACAAGAACTGCAGGGCAGATTTCCTATTCATACAGCCTTACAGTCTATGGTTAAACTGTTAAATGCTGAGACTAGGTGCATTTTGCTGTTCTCAGTCAATAGGACTGAGAATGCAGCTGAGCAAGTGTAAACATCATCCTGGACCTGCTTTCTGTGGTGGACTCTAAGTGTTTGCAAGCAAGTGAAACTTTTTGCTTTTGTTGATGAGATTATAAGTCTAATCTGAAAGGTTCTGGTGGGATAGCTGAAAAATCAGCCCCAAGATTTGTATGAAAATCAGTCATCAAAACCTCATCTTTAATAATCTACAGCCATTTGACAAGATGCAAAGTGAGTAATATGACTTCAGAAATATCATATGAATAAAAAAAGACCAGTCCACACAACCATGTTTACCTAAAGAGATGTATACACCTCAAGCAGCAGCTTCATTAATCTTATATTATTCACCATACAAAAACTAATTCATGTCTGTAGATACTTTTTCCAGATTTTTTATTAAAAGCTATGAAATGTTTTGTTTTTTTTTTTAAATTGTCAGTGATGTTTCTTAGGTTATTTGGAAATAGCACTTAATAATTTAAAACTCTGCATGCTTCTGGGAACTGCATGAAGATCAACAGAGCTTGAGTGCATCTTTATGTGAAGGCTCTTATCTTTCCTTTCTATTCTCATTAGAACTGAATGGTTAGTGTGTTTCTGCATCAGATAATACAATTGAGGCACCCACTCAGCCTAGATTGAATAAGAAAAACATTCCATAAAAGGTCATTCCAGTTCAGCCTAAACTGTCTCACTTTCATCCCACAGCTATTATCATTCACAAAGGTCAGCCAGATGACACCCAAGAACCTCTCAAGCCCATTACAGCGTTGCACATGAGGAGTCATCTACATTCTGGCATTCTTGTGATTCTGTGGCCAAAATATTTATGTCTCCATATGGCTTCTAGGAAAAATAGGAGAAGGAAAACATCTAAGTGCACCACAAGGTAGATATCCCCTGAAATATCACTGGGACACAAACTTAAGAGACCAACATCCTTTGGAAGCTTCCACAGAGGAAAAAAAATGAACTTCACAGGTATGCAGTGGAATTCACAAAAAGCCCACTGTAATCTGCAGCAAATGGATTCAATTTAACCTGACAAACACTTTTCAACTCGAAGACAAAATTCATGAATTTTGACCACAGCTTTTATATGCTTTACAAGCAAAATACCTGACTGAAAACTGTCAGTGTCATTCAAGGGGAGTGACAGGTGATAAGTTGACTTATCAAAAATGTTTTGAATCACAGGCACCTGCAACTATATTCACAATTAATATAGTTCTGCAGCAAAATTTTACAGAAGTTCTAATAAAGCATGGTGTTCTTTTCCCTTATTTTCTAGTTTTTCTGCAAGATTCAACTTGAAAATAAACCCCATGTGTGAGATTCCATTCAGTGGAATTTTCCTGTGCCTCAGATAACAATTTGGCAAATGGAACGTTGGGGCATTGACTCACACTGATTGAAAAAAAATCGGGTAGGGGTTCTCACCCAGATGGACCTGGCCATGAGCTGACACCCCCAGCAAACTGGGTGACCACCACAGGCCGGTCAAACAATAACCTAGTCCTTTCAATGGGGGATGAGATTGCCAGAGTCTGGGTCTGCCATCTGAGTGATGGGAAACTCAAGGGCATGTAAGGAACACCAAGACGTTCGTTCTTGGCCACCTAGCACCGACCCAGAACCCTGCACCAGAACTTTGCCCCATCTGGAATCGGATTGCCATCCTGAGGAAGAAAGTTTGCCAAGAGAGGTGGTGATACCTCTCTCTCTTTTCCTTTTTCTCTCCCTCTCTCTTTGCCTTGCAACACATTTGGCATATCTTCACTGGGTTGTATCCCTTTGCCTGCATCAGTTGTCAAGTAAAAGTTTCTGCTTACACCCAACCTGTTGATGTTGGACTTCGTTCACATGGGGTCCAAATTGTAAGTTACACTGGATTGTAACACCATGAATTATGCTTTACTATAGGAAAAAAATGGAGTTGATAACAGGGTACAGGCTAGTATCACAGCAAACAACAGAAAAGTTGGCATTTCCTGAATAAAAAGTCTTACTATGAAAGTACAGTTTCCGAGAATCTCTAGCCTGGCAGAGAAATACTGACTTTATTTCACTACTTTGTGATAATGTAAAGTTAGTCCTTCTTATATTTTGAGTTATATCATCTCAAATATTAAAAAAACCCTATTTTACAATATTTCATTTAATGAGATACAGACAAAACAGGCTTCTGAAGACCAATAACAGCTTTCTCACAGAACAAATCAACTTCTTCAGGCATAGGAAAATTAAATAAAAAAATACTCATTCTTTTGTATTCCTACCAGAATGAAGGAACAGTTCATGTCCTGAAGAAGGTCGGCTTCCTGAGCCAGCAGGTTTTGTGTGCTCTATCATGCTGTGCCGAGCAGGTGGTGGTGGTGGTGGTGGTGGTGGTAGTGAAAGGGGTGAGTTATCAAGTGCATCTTCACCTGCATTTCAGAAAAAGAATTATTAGATGAGCAAGCCTTCATTAAGAGCAGTAGAATAAAGAGTGAAGCTTAACATTTATTTTTCTCTGGCTGCCAAGAGGGCATCTCCTAGGGTTTATCTAGCAGCAGAGAGACTCCAAGAAAGAAATTGTAACCTTACTCTTGGTATGTACAATCCTCTTTTAAAACATGTTCTAAATGACCTTTTGCAGTGCTGAGGTTTTTTTTCTGGGATGCAGGAGGAAATTACTTTTAGCAGCTCAGTTGCAAAGACTATATTAAAATGAAGACTTCCATTGAGTGTCATTGTAGATTAACAGCTATGTTTCAATAGCTAAACAAAAATATTTATATTCAAACAACAATGCTGCTACATTGAATCTGCTACATTTATACTGTTCATTACCTTTAACTGCTGTATGAAAGCTCTCACCCCAGATAAAAAATAAATTTTCTAGGGCTCAGCAAAACAATGTACCCCTTACACTAATGAAGTGCAGACAGGACTAGGGTTAGCCAGCAGTGTGATTTTTATGTGTTCTTGCCTTCAATTCTATGTACTCTTCCCCAAGTCTGGAACATTTCAGAAACCAGAGAGAGCATGGATGCTCCCTCCTGGGAAGTGTTCGAGGCCAGGTTGGATGGGCCTTTGAGCAACCTGATCCAGAAAGAGATGTCACTGCCCTTGGCACAGGGGTCAGAACTAGATGATACTTCAAGGTCCCTTCCAATTCAAATAATTCTACAGTTCTATAGCAAATGTTGGAAAGGTTTTATGAAACCAGAAAACTGGCTGATGGAATATACACTACAATCTAACAATCATGCAGCTGAGTTTATCAATGAAGGTGTGGGTGGTGGCCACGTGCAGTCCCATTATATATGCAGAGCTCACTGACTTTTTCATAGGAAATAACTGAAATCGGGGTTAGAAAAGATTGCTTTTGGTAATTGTAAGCAGCAGTAAGATCTGAACTGTCCCTTGTCAGTAGAAAAAAAAAAAGATTAAATTAATTTTGTTTTCTCTGACTTAAATACCATCTCTTTGGCATTCTTCTTCATATTTGGTAAAAGAAATTGTATTATTTAAGATATAATAGGAAAACCCCTCCACTCTTGCATTAAAGTTGAATGATCATAGTAAGAGTGAAAACATACATTTTTGGAGAAATGGCTTTTCTTTATAGCTTGAATACAGATATACTACACCTTTTTCATCTGTCTTGCATGAGAGCTTACAGACAGATGCCAAGTTGAGATCATTCACAGAAATATTGACTTACAACTAAAATATTTAGCCCATAGTTTGTATGAGACACTTTACATACTCAACAAGGGTTGTTTGTAAATAAACATGGCATTTGCTTCATCTAGGCAATGTTAAGCAATGAAATGTAATCAGCAGAAAGTCTGCAACCTAAAGGGGGCACCAGAAGATCATAATCGGAGGGTGTCCTGTTGAGTGAAGAGCTGTGCTTTGGGTTGTCTCTGGTAGGAGGTCGTGCAGGTGGCAAAGGTACTGGAACAGTAGGTGCATCACAGACATCCCCTGAACGACACAACCACAAGAAGTGAATGCTTTCTTGATGTACCCCTAGAACAGTGTAGCATAGATTTTCTTGCTAAATAGTGAAAAAATAAATAGTGAAAAATAAAACCATACCTAACTCTGGATGTTTTGATTTCTTCATCTCAGAAGCACTACTGGGTGTCCCATTTGTTACTCCAGCACATTGACCATTCTCACACACCCTGAAGACAGACATTAAACAGCAAACAATCAACCAGTTATCTCAATATTAATTGCCAGAATGACCAAGTACCTAAGCTGACAGTCCATTACATATAGAAGGGAACAAATATTAAACTTCACATTTTTTCACTGAGAGCAGATACTAGTTTACCAGTATCCTTTGAAGGATTATACTGCTTTCTTGGTGGGATACTGACATGGCTTAAATAACTTACTCAAGGCTGCAATGTAAGATAGAGGAAGAACACTAAACATAGTCCTCACTTCAGAGCTCAGGTTAACAGTTTATTCACACAGTTAAGTCAAAGAAACAATCCTATTTTGCTTTCCCAGTTGTTGAATATTCTGTAGCAGAAATATGGTGTAGGGAAATGTGGATTTTCGTAATTATCCATGCTGAAGTACACAGAGAAGTCATAAAACAAAATAAAAAACAAACACAACAAAACAAACAAAAAAACCAGAACAAAACCCCAAACAAAAAACCTAACAAAAACCCCAAACAGAACTCCACAACACACCAGTGGGAATAAGAAATTTCATCTAAAAAAGATGAACAGTAAAAAAAAAATCTGAACTAACCAAAGCACGTTTTGCAGGTGCCTACTGATTTCTTTATCAAAAAACTGAATCTTGTTTATTAACTTATTTAAAATGGAAGCATATTATACTCTCAAAATTTAACCACAGCGTCAAACTGTACATGAACACCTTCTAAACCAAACAAAGTGACCTATAATCTTCTTAGAAAATATCTGAGATTATTTTTCCAAGATGACTGTTCAAATACTGCAGGGAAAAACATAGAGAAGTATTGTCATAATATTAAGTATTATTAAAATAAATGTGAAAGAACTGGGATGTTACTCCTGTGATCAGAACTGTGTACCCTACATATTCAAAAAGAACTAGAGAGTTTCTTTGGAAAAAGGCCACCACACTAAACAATTCCAGGTTAAAAATAAAAATCCCAACCTACCATACACCATTATTACTAAATACTGGCAATTCTGCTAGAGCTATATACAGCTAAAATTTCAGATCTTGGTTTTACCAATAGTACAAATATTAATAAACCTACCAGCTTTGGCCATATGTAAAGGAGGAATGAATAAAGGCCTGGAATAATTAAAAATATATAAGCAGAGAAGAGGAAGTGAAATTGTGTTTGTGGTCCCAAGAGTGATAATGAGAACTAATGAAATCAACATAAGAATAATTACAAGACTTAAAAAGCAAGCCAAAACAGAAAAAAAACTAATGGTAAGAGCTATTTTGTTACAAACTGATTTCCCTAGGGAAGTGGTAGAGGAAGTGTTGCTTCTATCTTTGGAATTAAATTGGTTTAGTCTCTCAAATACAGTGGATGTAACAATTCCTTTGAATCCCCAGCATATACACTCAATAAGAATATTTTCTACTTCAATTTGAATCTATTTTGCAGTTTCAATAATCCAACTAGCCACAGGCAGTAAGATAACATAGCATCACTTGAGAAATCTTCAGGTCATAATGAGCCCTGTTAAGTGATCAGTTTATGAATCATGTTTACACCTGTTTACAGCAACAGTAAACACCAGAAAGAAAGGGCAGCAAACAACAACAACAAACTAACAAACAACTACTAACAAACAAGCCTTCTATCCTTTTCATCTTGGAAAAAGTTTTATTAGGAACAGACTTATTTCCTTTGTTAGGAAATGCAATGTATGATTCTTCTAATAACAGCCCATTTATGTTGAAAATTCTTTCTGAAAGTCTTTTGCTTCATTTCTTTCCCTATTTCTGAGCTTGCCCCATACCTGGGAAGAGATTATCAGCTGTAACAAACCAGACAATTGTTGGTCAGAAAATAAAAATGTAGATATATATTTTTATTATTCTTTGAAAATTGTTAGCATTGTCATATCTTCCAGTAAAAGAACGAAGACTTTTAGGGAATACAGATTTGGGGGTAGGATGGAATGACATAGTTCCCAAATTAAAAAACATCCATAAGAAATTTTGGAGGCTCTTCGGTTTACTGAAGTATATCAAACCTCATATATATAATACACAAATATTCAATGGCGCTTTTTTTTATGCTTAGGAGAATGGTTTGTTTCAACTTAAAATTCTTGTCAGAATACAAAATAAGAGCTGATTGTTTTAATCACAGTGTAACCTGAATGGCAAACTGAAATTATATTCTCTGTCACAAGTCCCGGATTAATGCCAAAACACTCACCATAAGTGAAAGACCAAGTACACTATCTAGAAATTAAAAACTTGAAAAAATACTTTGAAATCAGCTTTCCATTTACAGCCTCTAATAATAATTCTAATGGCCTAGTGAAATCCTACATCAGCCAATGGAAATTACTCAACTCTACTGGAAAAAATGAGAAGTTTCTAGTTTTCCAGCTGTTTCATAAAAATCTTTCAGGGTGCATTTTAGTTCAGGTTAGAATCCTGAACTGAAAGAAATCTCCACAGCTCATCCCCACTTACAGCATTTCAGTTTACACTGCAGAGAGGTCATGGAGCATGAAGACTCAATTACTTCTGGATGATACTAACTCAGAAGATGTCCTGCAGCAGCTCTTACAACGTGCTGCAATTACTAAAGGGTACTCAAGACACAGGATATGTTAGAGCTAGCCTGAATCCAAAACTTCCCAAAACATAGAGTATGAATGTGGAGTCCTTGGAGTCAATTGGTTGCCTCTACAGACCCACTCCTGCACCACCCCACTTACTAACCTAGACACAGCCCTCAGAAGCTGCTAAAATAAGGCAGTATATCCACATACTGCTCTGTTATGTTGCAGACTTCATGTTTAAAAAAGGCTGCATTCAGTGCAACTCCAGAGCAATTCAGCCTCTATCAGATTATATTGGATGGTACAGAAAGATATTCCCATGAAGAAGCCCAACACACTCTGATACAAAATGGCATATGAAAAAAAGGATTAGGACTTCATTTTTTTTTTTTTCTTCTCATTTTTTTGCTTGGCCAATATTGAGAGTTTTCTTCATCGCCGACTTTTTATTTTTTAATTTTTTTTAAGTCTCACAGAGTAGATAGGAATTTAAGTACTCAAGGCTATAAAGCTCAGACTACCATGTAATATTTGTATCTGCACATGAGGGATGGATCAGCATTTCTAAGACAATTTTTAGTGTGCATGCAAGGTGTAATAAGACTATGACATTTTTTCCATCTGTTCTAAAGGTCTGATTAAAGAGGTCTAAAAATTGTAACTGGCAAATTTGGGCATAAAAACCACTTTGAGCCTTATTGGTTGGCTCTCAACCAGACCAGGTTACTCAAGGTCCCATCCAACCTGGCCTTGAACACTTCCAGGGAGGAGCCATCCACAACTTCTCTGGGCAATCTGTTCCAGAGTCTCAACACCCTCATACTAAAGAACTTCTTCCTAATATCCAGTCTAAATCTCTTCTTCTTCAATTTAAAACTCTTTCCCCTTCTCCTAGAGTCACTGGACACTTATGAAAAGTCTCCCTACAGCCTTTCTTCAGGTACTGGAAGGCAGCTATAAGGTCCCCCTAAAGACTTCTTTTCCTCAGGCTGAACAATCCCAGCTCCTTGAGCCTCTCCTCATAGCAGAGGTGCTCCAGACCCTGAGGATCATCTTTGAGGTCCTCCTCTGGACTCGTTCCAACAGATCTATGTCCTTCTATGACACCAGATCTGGATGCAGTATCTGAGGTCTCAAGCATTTCCTGAGGCATTTCTCAAGCTGTTCATGTCCCTTTGGATGGCATCCCTTCCCTCAAGTGAATCCACCACCCCACACAGCTTGCTGTCATCAGCAAACTTACAGAGGGTGCATTCTCCACGTGACTAACAAAGATGTTAAACACCACTGGACCCAAAACAGACCCCTGAGGAATTCCACTTGTCACTGGTCTCCACTGGACATCAAGCTGCTGATCATCTCTCTTTCAGTGAAACCTTCTCACCAGCTCCTTATCCATCAAGTGGTCCATCCACCAAATCCATGTCTCTCCATCTTACACAAGGATGTCATGTGGGACAGTGCGGGACAAGTCCAGATAGAGGACATCAGTTGCTCTCCCCATACCTACTAGAGCTGTAACTCTGTTGTAGGTCATCCCAGTCACCAGGCAAGATCTGCCCTTGGTGAAGCCATGCTGCCTGTCACTGATCACCTCTTTGTTTTCCATGTGCCTTAATACAGATGCCAGGAGGATCCGCTCCATGATTTTACCTGGCACAGAGGTGAGACTGACTGCTCCTTAGTCTTCTCCTTTTTCTCAGGAGAAGGCTCTGGTTTAGAGTTCAGTTATTGTAGCCAAGTTCCACTCCCAATTGCTGTATTATAGGTTATACATTGACAGAGAAAATGTCCTTTGTTTTCTAGGACAGCACAGAAGTTCAAGCAATGAGTCAACACTGCAGATGCTTTCAAGCAAACTAAGGTGTTTTAAAAACAACCAACCAACCAACCAGCCAAAACAACTAGTGAAGCAATCATCTAAAAACACAGGTAAATAACTACTAGAGAGGTAGGGACAACAGATTCTTTTGACTCAGCTTTGGCAAGATTAGAATAAAGTAGTTGATATATTTGATCCCTAAAACATACTAATGTATCTTAAGCACAGGGGTTTACAAATGATGTCAGACAACACAATGATGTTGTATATAATCTAGCTGTTCAGCTCAGAATTTACTAAAGACCAAAAACTACATACTATGCTTGCAAAACAGGACTCTAAGAAGGAAATAACTTTCACCACAAGATCACAACTTCAAACACAGTTCACTTTGGTGAAGGTTGCCATCCTGACTAGCAAAGAGTGAGCTGTGCAGTGTTAACCAATAACCAAAATTGTCTCTGTGAAGAGCCTTTAACATACTTTACTGAATCTGTACATTCTGTTTGTCAAACACTGAAAACCATCAGCCAAAACAATCTTAACTTGACCAAGTAAAATCATCATGAATTAAAAATATTGTCTTCCTGATCCTTCTCTCAAGCAACAAAATTTCCTCTGCCTGGAGACCTAAGGTTACAAGTCTGGCAAAGTTATAAACTTCCTAATTTCCTGTAAATAAAGCAGCAACTCTGTGGTACAAGATGAAGTCATTCAAAGAAGTATGGTAAGCCACCTCTCACTGCAGGTCAGAACTACACAAGCAGATGTTACCATGTGGCAGCTGACATTCTCAAGTCCATCCTGATGCTTACCCAGGTAACTTCAAGACCATAAGACCTTCTTTTCAAGACTTCCTTGACTTGGACTTTCCCTACCTGCCTTCACCTCTCCCTGCAAAGACCCCAAAAAGAACCTCAGTTCTTTTCCCCTTGACATCTTCATCTCTACTGCCCACTACTTAAGAAATATCTGTCTTTCATCCTGCCTTCCTTTTCCACTTCTGTAACACCACCTAAAGTCAAGCAGCCAAGTAATTTTGTCTGAACCATGCCGCATTTAAGAGACTATTAGAAATAAGCATTCATCCTGGGTGTATGCTTATTTCTAATCATCCTGGGTATATATACACCCAAGATGTATGTATCTCTCTCTTCCCCTCATATAAAAGGCATGCAGCAGAACAGATGCAATATTAAAAGACAATGAACGAGTTCCATCTCAAGGACATATTCTTCTAAGGACACAACTTACAGATAAGCACAGGAAAGCTCACACAAGAAATGATTGTGTTTGCCATAAAGAACACACCCAGCATCCTGGATGAATTCAAATGCCATCTCCTCATTGACACTTTATTCTTCCTCTATTCTTGTCATAAGACCTTATGGGCTTGATCTCTACACCTGGCTAACATATTTGTCTGACAAAACTAACAGTCTAGAAAGTTTTTATTTTTTCTGGATGCATAATTCTGGAATGCAGCAAAGCAAAAAAAAGTTGGGACTTCATAGACATTGTACCTTCCAGCTTTAGTCTACTTTCCAATAAACAAAGGCAGGAGATAGAAGACCACAAAATAATAACCTAACCTCAGGCCCTCAAAGACACAGACAAGCTTTTATTAAGGGCAGATGTACCTGAGGCAGTAATTTTAATAAGTCTCTGTTAATAACCTTAAAAAAGTTTGTACATAGGAAAAAATCTTCTGTGCAGCCCCTACACCAAGTGTACAGAATTTCTTGAACATTGTCTCTTACTTTGTTAAGCAAGAGGACTGTGAGAAGACAATTTTCAAAAACTCAAAAGCAAAAAACACCTGTTCAGACACAATGGGGATACAATAAAGTGAACATCACAGGTTTAGGACTGTAGTGGTGGTTGAACCAAAGACATAAGTAAACCAAGCTTGAAAAGATAAGATAATATTAGAAGGCAAGCAAGCAAAACCATCATTACAAATGTCAAATCTAGTTATATTTTGGGAAAAATCAGTTTTTGTGAAGTAAGTTTCCTTCAAGTCTGCTAAATGACCTTACCGAGCAAGAGGTTTTAAATTATGACTATGAGGTGGTTGTGAGCTCAGTATTACAGGGTGTGAAGAAGGAACTTTGTATTCATCATCATCTGCGTGATCCCTTGATTTATCAGACAGAGAATTTGCTGAAGCAACAGGACATCTAAGGAGATGAGAAAAGTATCAGTTTTGCTATAACTGTTAAGATAATTTACCTCAGTATAATACAGAAAATATTCTTTAGCCTAAACATCCCTAGTATACCTCTGCAACATGTAAGGTAACAAAAACACCATGTCAAACTAAAACTTGTAAGGTTACTGGGTTTTTTGTCACTGAGAATGCATACAGCTGATTTAAGAGTTAAACACGTACTTTAAGCAAGCACAACAGAACACAGAATTGCAAACATTTAGAGTACTTAATAAGCACTAACAAAGCCTAACCTGTTTATACCCATCAAAAGAACTAAACAGAAGTTAATTCAGAGCAAACAGCATTTAGCAAAGCTCAATGAGGCAGTGCACATTCATCCTTTCAGTGAAGTCTTGTTCCAGACATGACATTATTGAACTTCTAGAATTTGCCTTTATTTTAAATTATTTTTACTTTAAACAATAACTGTCTTTAATTGTCTCCCCAGATGGTGATTTATGTAACTTCTTAAAAGCAGTGGAAGCCCAGGAAACAGGCAGACTTTACAACCTCTGTTCACAGGTAACAAGTTTCACAATGGAGAATATGATGAGATACAAGATTTCTTTTAAAACAAAAAACTAACTTCTAATGGGCAGGAGACTGCCACATGGCTTCACAACATTCAGGTAACTCTGTAAGCAAGCAACAAGTACTAGCCAGTCACCAAATGAAGAAATAAAGAAAAAGAACAGCAGAAGAAGGGAGGTTATATGCTGTGTTTGTTTGAATATATTCTAAGTCTAGAGCTCTACAGATACTTACAACTTCTCAGATACTCTTTCCTTCAATCAGGAATATACGTTTTACTTCAGAAACAAGCTCACTAAAGAGGGGAATCCAGCTTCTTTTGCAAAGACATACTAGCCAAAGACACAGGCAAGAAGATTTATGGCACTGAACTGCAAATTCTATACTGCAGTTTTCAACCACCTTCTGTAGAGGGAGCAAAATTTCAAGCAGCAATGCAACGTGTAATTGCTTTTTCCATCTTTGATTCCTTAGCTGGATGAGAGGTTTGTGTCACCGCTGTAAGGCCATTTGAAGAACAGAAGATAAAAATATACTGGGACAATGAGAATACTGTAGCATTTTGAGGTAGGCAGTTGAAAGGCTCACACAGAACAATCTTTCTCATTTCTACCAATATGCAATCATTCAGATGTTCTAGATATATAAGCCTATGTTTCTTGACAATTAAAAAAACAAATATTTACTGGCTTCTGTAGGTAGTAATGTTTGAAATATTAACAGCTAGTCCAATACTGACCAATACAGAATGCCCAGTACTGACCAAAGTAGGTTGGTAGTATTTGAAGCCCTCTTCTGAGGCTATCACTGGGAAGAAAAAAATTAACCACCCCTTCTCTGAATGTGTTATCTGAAGCTGGTTATAGGAGAGATTTTTACTCCTGGAAATTAAGTTCATTTTTTAAAGGAAATCTACAGAGTATAACTGAGAACCAGATCATCACAGGAACTAGTTACAGCATCATAATAGCAGGTCTTATCAGCTACCTAATAAAACAGTTCTCAGATAGGAAAGCTGGGGGATTTATTTACTGACTAAAATACAGTTACTTTACAGACTAAATAAGTTTGCTGTACTTGATGACTACATTTCCCCCCCCCCCTTTTTTTTCTTATTAATCTAATAGGCACAGGAACCTACCCTGTAACAAAGGTAGGTAACCTTTTATTCACAGCATAGGAGGGAGTGCCAAATTCAATTTTCCATTGCAATTGCACGGCTGAGAAATGATTACTGGTTTAGAGCTATTATTAAAGACATAAGTTCCAAGTTTCCTGCTTCCGAATACCACGTAGCCTTAGGCAAGTCCTTCTAAACTACTAAAGTCTCTCTTTCCCTACCTTTAAAGTGAGGAAAATATTTCCTAGGTTGTAAAGATGATTATGTGTTTAATATTTGAAAGGCACTGTTGATTTGTAAAGCAGCAGAAAAGTTAGCATACTAACATATAGCTAATATAGTCTGCTAGCATCCTAAAATGGTTCTACACTTTTATTATTATAAGTATTTTATTTATATTTTATTAGTATTTCAGAAATGGCATTTTTTAGAAACTATATTAGTGTTCCAATTTACTCCAGTTGTAATGGTAATTGAGTATTTTTTAGAAATTAATATTTGTCTTCAAATTTACTCCAATTGTAATGGCATTTGATTTTAAACATCTTTTGCACTGTTCTGCTAGATGTCTATCTCATCTTCTCCAAAATTATTGACATTTCTTCAAGATCAGATTGTTTTATTACATCTCTATTGCTTTACCAAAAACACCTTAGTAAGATAAATAGACAATTCTATATTTCTTGTAACTAAACAGATGAACACTGTCATAAGCAAACACATGAAACACTTAGGTATCTATCAGGCTGGTGAAATTTTCTATAATTGCACTTTAGAAAATCTCATTACTCTTAAATCTTTAGAAGACTTGTATACAGATGAATACAAAACCCACCAATCCACTGTAGTTATTTATTGTATGGTTCCCCTCTTGTAGCTCCTTCAGTGAAAATATTCTAAAACTGAAAGTCATAATTACATTTTGGTGAGCAATGACCTTGTATTTTCTGGTTTGTTGAATACAAAGGTTTTATCTTTTTTTCTACGGAGCATCAAGGGCCAAACACAAAACAGGATGAGATGGGAGAATTAATTGCTGAGAATTGGGAGAATTGTTGAGCCACTTAATGTCCAGCTTAGATGCAAACAGAACTTCAGGGAACCCGACATCTCGTACTTACTTAGAAGTATTTCAAGGAAAGGTTCCCCTTCCATCATTTACTGGTGAATTGATTAACAGAATTTAGACATGAAGAACTTGCAGTCCACATATTTCAGTCTGGATCAGGACTGCACTTTTGAACTGAATCCCTTTAATCTCCCCATTTACCATGCTTTGACTTGCACCGAGGAGTGCACAACTTGAGTACCTTTCATATTTAATTAAAATACATGGTACATTCCAGGGATGCCCCTAATATGTTCCAATTGCTCCAGACTATCCGCATTCATGGGACAAGAATATTGCTAGTTGAACTGTTGTCCCATAACACGCACAGTACAGACATCAGGTCCTTACCATCAACTCTTCTGTTGATACAGAATATTTACTATTTGCTGCTACTTGCTGACAACAGCTTTACTCTTATAAGGCCTCAAGCAAACTTTGTTTCATAAATGGTAAGTTATATGGACCACATGATCAAGTCAACACTTGCCTACTGCCCTACAGAGTGCTCTACCCTCAAAACCAAAGTGTATAATGAAACAGTTCACCTTCGTTCAAAGAGGACACAATATTTTATTTGTCATAGGATAAGCCTGCAACTCAATGGGAATTTCCAGAAAACAGTTGATGCATCCAGACTCACTGGCCTGTCAAGGTATGACTGAAAGGCACATTCCATCCTCCAGAGCATCACCTCTCAGACATCTAGAACCTGAATGTCAGCAGTGCTTTTTCTAACACCTCTGGACAAATGCCATGCCAAAAGTTTAGTTCAATGGAACCAGGATTTCCAAGACACAGTTGCCTTTAATGGAACTATGGTCTCACATTCAAAGTTTCTTAGTGAGACAGAAGGGATGCAAGAGGAGAACTACCTTTCAGTGCTACTTTCCCCCTCAATTTCCTCAAAGCAACCAGGCACTCTTAATGTATTTACAGGACACAAAAGGTTCTTGTAACTGCACATCTCCTTATGTATTCAAAACAGATGTTCTCACAGAAAACATAGCACTTCTGAAGTATGAAGATTCTCTTTTGGCTGGAATATTTCAATTTTTTATTCAGAATTAATTTTATTCAGTTAATGAAAGTATTTCTTTTGACCAAGCTAAATTAATGCATTCTGGTTTTGTATTGGTTTGGCATGGATTTTGTGTTTGTCTACATTGCTTCAACATCTTGTGATATGAACACTGTATGTTGTATCTATACATTGTCCTTTGATTTTAGGCTACATTTGCAAAAATCTGAGTAAAAAAATAGGATTTTGAATGTCTGATTATTTCAAGCAGAATGCCTTGTTATTTGAAAGCAGTGAAAAATAAAAATTTTCCCCTCTTCAGAATTCTGTTTGCTTTGGAATATGAAAGCTTTTAGTTGCTGCTTTCTCTTTTTGACTGACAGGGTGTGGAGAATTCCAGGACTTTCACTGTATCATCGAAAGAATAGGCAATCCAAGGGGATCAACCTATAGAGGGGATTGATGACACAAGATCCCAAATGGTACTCCTGGGATATCCTACCTCAATCAGGTTACTTCGCAGTTCAGTTACAAAAATGTCTGGATAATGTTCTAAAACTTGCTTCTGAATTAAAAGTAAACATGGAGAGTGTCAACTCTCAGCAATTACTTCACCTGAACACATGCTTCTGAATTGAAAAAGTCAGTGCTCCACTACACCTTCCCTGTAGTGCTTAGGAAAAGCAGCATATTAACAAAATGCTGAAATCTGTGTGTTGTTTGTTACCACTAACTGAACAAAAATGGAAAAAGTGCTGAAGATATGGAGCATATTAACAAGAAAAATCTCAGTATTAATATGTATTAACTGCTCCATTATTTCATTTAACAGCAAGAATCACAAGGAGCACACTGAAAAGAAACTGTGGGATGGTATCAAACATTGTGATATGCTCTGATTTCCTTACAAAACCACAACAGATTGACACACTACTTTAAAGCACTTCCAAGCTTTCTGTTTTAAGTATCTCTTGTTCTGTAGAACATCCTGTGTGATTCTGCGTTCAGAGATACGTGCTATGCACAGCATCATCTTGGTACCAAATAAATAGCCATACTACTGGAAGAGTACTACTAGCTGCAAGTTGAAATGAGAACACTTCCCAAACCCTATTCTGGAATCAAGGGAGGTTGACTCTCTTTAAAATTGCTATGAAAGTTTTTTGTTTGGTTGGTTTTTAGAAACAAGAAAGAAAAGATGCTAGTGTGAACCATGGATAAAGCTCAGTGTCTAGAAAGCCCACCAAGCAGGGCTAAATGAGGGGCAGAAAGCACAAGAATGCTCTTTACCCTTAGTACTTTCCCTATAATCTCCCATCTCCTGTGATAAATAACTCTCACCATACTTGTTCTGTAAAACAAGCAAAATCAGCCAGAGTATGCTCCCACTGCCAAATGCCCGTGAGCAAGTTCTGCTATAATTTATTCTCTCTTCCTTTAAAAATGTAAATGTTCATTTATTATTAGAACTGCTCCCACATAGTCAATACAATTCACATTTCCTTTGTAAAGTCACATTTAAAGTTCCTGGAAAATGTTTCACCAAGTTATATTAATTTTATTTCTTTTTTCTGTTATTCTTTTAGCGCTAGAGAACTGGTTATCTATTTCTTTTACAAACAAAGTTAACTTACTTTATACTAGGGATGATGGAAGCAGCTGGAAGAGGGGGTGAAAGCCGTGGAGGGACATCATATTCTTCATTCATCAGGTGACCATTTGAAAAGACCTAAAAATAGCACAGTTGTTACAATTAGTCTCTCCTGTTTATCTTCACGGATGTTCATTGACTAGGTATTAAGAAATAGACCTTGAGAAGAGTATGGGTAAAGGCTTTCCCAGGAGTTCACACAACAGAGCTGTCATCTGAAGTGACTATTTCCTACCTGCTTCAGCTCACCCCATTTGGGTGCTGTAGAACATACTAACTTAAAACTTCACCAAAGGAGGTAGTTCCATATCACTGTTACTGATGGACTCAGTTACAGCTGAACTGCTTGGGAGAAAATTCAGATTTCAAGATTGCAAACTTACCAAAGGGAGAGAGATAAATACAGTGAGAAAACAACAGGCACAGCATGCTAGGCATACTAATGTTTTAAAAACTGTGATTGAGTGCCTGCTAGAATCTATCCTCTGCCTACAGAATTGTCCTCCTGATTCTGGGCTTTTAGCAATAGCAAGACGACTGAATTACATTTTATATATGAATCAGGGTCAAAAATCAGTCGTTTCCCTTGTGAATGTGCATACAGCCTAAAACAGTAATTCAGAGTTGTCAGTTGCTCCATTTAACCAAATGGCTTAGATCTATAACCTGAAGACGACAGTTCAAACAGCATTTGGTTAAAAAAATACACAAATTACTTCTCCAGACTACAATGACACTTCTGCATCAGGAAGTCATTCTGATTTGAGAAGTATTCATTCCATCAGCTTCAGTACTGTACCAGACCACAACTGGAATGCTACATGAAGACAATAAACAGTGTCCTTTTATAATCAGTATCCTTTTATAGTTATTAAGCCACTTTAAACAACAGCCTAGTTGTAGGTAAAATTTCAGTGTTTTGCTTCAATGCTGATAAAAGTACAAATATATATAACATCATAGAATTCTCAAGCACCCTTCATCACACATGTCTATGTTCTTTACCAACACTAATGGAATTTCAGTAACATACTTTCAAAATAACCAGAACATCCATTAAAAAAAACAAATCAAAACAAACAAAAAACTAAACATGGAGACAAAGAGGTTAAATAGCTTGTGAGTTTAGGAGAAGCAAATAGAAAAATTGATGATTTCTAACTGCTGTGACTTAACCACAAATCCATCCTTCTTAGCACAAGCTACGTAGTTCTTCAAGAAAAATGAAGGAGCAGCTTTGAGTTAGTAACTTGTTCTATGAATTACTTTGATAAACTTTGATAAAGCTGATTAGAGTGGAATGGGGAACTTTTTTCGTAAACTATCATCACTTGACCTCTTTTCAAACTTAAGCATCCCCCACTGTACACAGTCTTGCAAGTTGAACGAAGCTGCCTAATGCTAGAACTGTTCCCTCTCTGCTCTCTTCCCCAGATATCTTTGATTAACATAGAAACAATCCTTCCATTTTTCTGATAGAAGAAACACCATAGTTATAAGACAACTGACAAAGAAAAAGAGCTGCAATGCTAACTACCCTGAATAAAATTTACAGTATTGATGGTAATAACAAACCGAACAATGCAGTTCTGGCATTGTGCCACTGAGCACTTTCAAGGGTGCTGCACATATACCCAGTGGTAAAGAGACAATAAATGTTCTACATTTAGCTTGGCTTTTGATGTATTTGTTTCATCTTTCTCAGGATCAAGGTAGGTTACATCTTTTCCATTAGAGTATTCTGAACATCATTACTAATTTAATGCTCTTTTGAAAATAATGCTTCAGTGATGAACAACTCAACTGACCTTTTGAATATTTAGCTTTTTATGTTAATGCACACAACATACCCTACAATTCAAGTATATTTATATACAACATCTGTACATACTGCATACAATAAAGATTGAAGAGGCTACTAAGTCCTCACCTCACCTATGACAAAGGTAAATAGAACATCTACTCTCCCACCAGCAAATACATACATAATTTTACACTAAGACACTTCCAAAGTGGACCTGAGATGCCACATAACTAATAAAAACAGATAATTTGCTAAAAGAATATAATATTTAACTAGAAAATTGGTAATTCTCTCTCCAAGCCATTTTTTGAAGGTTTCATGTTAAAACTGTAACTTAGAACCTCACGTGAAAAGGACAGTATTTAACTATTTATTACCAGCTTACTGTTAATAATAATCAGGAAAGATTGAGAAACAGCAGATCAACACTGACCAATATAAACAGTACTTGAGCCAATGCAAAACAAAACTGCAGTAGGGTATCAAATGAGGATTCAGCTCTTTTCATACCTTGGCACCTTCTGCGGGCAGCTCATGACGTCTGTGTTTCCTCACAAATCCTGGATCAGAACTTACGCGGTTGTGCCTTCCATTTATGTTTGAAATTGCAGTCAGTCCTGGTTTGGGAGAAGCATCACTCCCTATTCGACATCCTACTAACTGATTTGTCCCAAACACATCTCTGGGACACCAGCCTTCCAGGGGCATTGGTTGGTCTCTGGAAGGCACGCTTTCTGGATGATGCAGGTGTCTGCTTATCCTGTTGTCTGGTGGAATTGGAGGGGGTCTCTCTGGTGGGGGTGGTGGAGGATCACGTAAGGGAGGTGGCGGTGCTGGCAAAGGTTTGTCTTGTTTCCT
The DNA here is from genome assembly GCA_038090715.1 of Florisuga fusca. Classification (NCBI taxonomy): domain Eukaryota; kingdom Metazoa; phylum Chordata; class Aves; order Apodiformes; family Trochilidae; genus Florisuga; species Florisuga fusca. The sequence continues at coordinate 44,961,162 of JAAWXA010000004.1, read as the reverse complement.
CACCATACAAGGAGAAGACTAAATAACACAACAAAACCCCACAAAAGTTACATGTAAGACAAGCGTATTTCTCTCGCGATCAAATATGGATTTAACATATGGATTTAACATATCTCACTGACATCTTTGCATAGCATCAAAGAAGTGCTTGCCAACAGTTCACGTTATTGTCTTTGCACTCTGCAGACAACCTGGCCTCTCTTCAGAAAGCATACCCCTATTTCCACTGTTGCACGAGTAACCCAAAGGAGGTGGATGGGAGAAAAGAAAGCTGGCTGAGGCAGATTTATGTGACCCATAAGTATATATTGTAGAATCCTCTGCATCACTTACAGAGTTGAAAACCAAGATACCAGAATGAAAAAACAAAACAAAAACCACCAAAGAAAACAACAACAACAACAAAAACCCAACAAACAAATTATACAGAGAGCTGGATAACTTCTAAGAGCACTAATCTGATAAACCCAAAACATTATCACTAGGAGCGAATTACTACCATCACGTTACAAAATAACAATGGGGCCAGTCTTCACAAGATGTTTTTCTCTTACCACTAGCTATGATAAGAAATAGAAGGAAGTTGACTTCCCCTGGAAGGTATAATTTGATGGATGTTGGTAATCCTGCACATTATTACTACTTGAAGAATTGAAGGTTACTGAAGTTTTAAAGTAAGAACCGTATTTGCTCTCACTTCATAGATTAGTCCACAAGTATTCTTTGAGCAGCAGTTCCAGTGTTACTTAGATTGAAAATAAAGTTATTCTGCCCACAGGACTACTATTCATATAAATAGGGTAGTACATTAAATAAAGAAGTGTTTTATTTAGCTGCTCCTTAAGAAAAATAGTCATACACACTGTCAAAGCAGGCACATAATGTTTAGGTTGAACTTTTTTCTTAGAGGTTATAGTTTTCCATTGCAGAAAAAGAGAAGAGGTTTTTGTAGTAAACTCAGCAGGACTACCTGTCTTCTTTATTTTAAAATTTTATTTATTTATTTATTTTAAGTATGAAATTATTCCTTAACTTCCCCTCTTCTCATTTTTCCTTCTGCCCTTCAAAATTACATATATTTCTTTCCAGGAAAAGTTTCACGGAAAAAAAAAAAACACTATCATTTTCAAAACAATGTCAATGAAAAATTTAAAACAGTGATAATGATTATTCTTTGTTTTTTAGAAGACATTATGCTACTGCCAAATTAATTTTTAATGGATTTATCAAATGTTCAGCATACGTCCTCAATGTGTTATACACTCCTTAACATAATATAAAAAGTGACGAGAGGTTTAAAGAAACTGTTCAGACTTCTGTTTCTTCCTCTATATTATAAACCATTAGAATCTTAAAATTAGGTTTATTTTCAAGCTTGAAGTAAAAACCTGAGAAAATAGGTAGGGTACTTCATGCTGGATTATTATAAGCACACAGGTTCCAAAGTCATGCGTTTCATTACCTAAAAATCAAAATATAAATCTAATTCCCTCTCTCTATACAGCAATGACAACAAAATTACTAACTCAAAATAGAGAGCAGCAAACATAGTATTTGTTCTGATTCATATTTATCCACCCAAGAAGTCATTAAGTATTTAGTATCGTAAGTTTCACAAAACACAGCACACAATTAACTATAGAGGCATTATTATTTCCCTAGAAAATTGAGTCCTAATATATTCCAGTTGAGGTTTTGAAAGCAGGGTATCTGAACATACTTGTCTTGTAAGAATACTTGTGGAAATTGAGCATAAATCATCATCGTAGTACAACATATAATTTGAATAAGATAATGACCTTAAAAAGAAAAACCTGTTTTCAGGAAATTTTCATTTCTATTTATTTTCATGAATAGGGGGTTATTCCAGAACCTAACCCTTATACCAAAGTCTTTAAAATTCTGACCACAACCAAGTGCAATATAGTAATCAGACAAAGAGAGGTCACATTTGATCAACACATGTAGCTGTAAACATCAGACTATCTAAGTTTTTATGCAAAGGGAAAGGCATGTGCCAAAGTCAACCGAGGGAGGTAGGAGTCATAATCAATGTGGATCTAAATCAAAGTTTTTCTAAGCTACAAGGATTTAAACTTCTTTTGGACAAAGCATATTACTGAAAAAGAAAATACACATGGTAAATTTTATAATAGTCTATCTTCAAGAACTAGAAAGTACACTGGCCTTGAAAACAAACAAATAAAATTTTACAGTACTCGTATGTAAATAATGTTTCAGTAACATTTACCTTAGGTGATCCAGTTGGGCTGGCACATGGTGACCGTGCTACTCCCTTCTGAATAAGATCCAGACGAGGAGGTACAGGTGGAAGACTAAGATGTGGGATCTGCAAGGGGTCTGGAAGTGGTTTTCTTCTTTGTGCAAGAGGGGAAGATCCCGGAGAAGTCACTGGTGAATTCTGCCTCTCATTGCACTTCAAGACAGAGAAAAATAACATTACTAATATTTACGTGATGACCTAGTATACAATCTTCATTCCATGACTAAAACATCCACTAAAACCTAGTGGTGACTTATGTTATTTTCAATTTTATAGAAACAAGTGGTTGGAAGACACACATAAGATGCAGTAGGTAATGAACAAAACCTAGAACAATATGAAAATGTATGAGAAAATTCAAGTTTCTTAAGAACCTGACATGGTCTTCAGCCTTTTGAAAAAAGTGATTGATTTATGTGATAAACTTGTGTTTTCACACGTAGTTGGTATTTAGCTATCTCTACCCACCATATTTCATGAATGGTAAATCAGCTGCCAAATGGAAACTTTGTTCAAAGTCTTACATGTGTGGAAAGACTTCAAGTTTACATCAATGCCTTGTTTTAGAATAGTAAAATAATCTTTCAGTCCCCTGAACTACCATTGCCTACAGCCACAATGCTATCAGAATTTAAAAAAAATGACTGATGATGGACAACTTGTTAAAGAACTTATGCAGCACAGGGAGGGGGAAAAAAAGGAAAATAGCTCAGTGCAAAAGCAGCTTTTGCCCTTCAAGGTTGCTTAATCCATTTCACCACTTGGTGCTGAAGAGAGAATGCCTTATCAGGAGAAATAAAAAATCTGGATTCCTTCTTTACATCTACTTAAATTAAGGAGAGGACAAACAAATCAAAATATTCTAAAGCAACATTTTCTTCAGCATTCAGTATCAGATTTCCATCATATTCCCATTGTAAAAAACTCCCTATTTTTCCTGCCCACCCCCATCCAATGTATCTAGCTGCATCATTTGATGTTTGTTGACAGTGAGGCCAACAAGATGTCTGCACTTCATGTGGATGCCAGGCCATAAACAGATGTACACATTACATACTCTTTTTAGCAGACTCCCTTGAAGATGAAGAGACTTAAAAGTTTTCTGTTTGTCACTTACAGGAGTTTTCTGTGTATTTTACATTCATTGGAAATAAAGCAGCAAGGAGAGCAGCACAGTGGCATAAATCAAAAACAAGCAAGCTACTAAGACACAAACTGATACAAATGAACTGGCAGTGACAGAAGACAGACCTTCAGCATTCAAAGGGGCTCTGCTGCAACACACACAGACCTGTGCAATAAAGATGTAATTAAGAAAAGAACACAGACTCCTTCGTAACAACACGGACTTCATCTGGTTGGCATGACTGCTGCCAAGGGAAAAGCAGTTGTGACTTAGTCTGGGATTGTACTGCAGAGCAGACCATGCTTGTGTGAGTTAATCAGATGTATTTAGCACTGGCATATACAGGTATCACTGTCACTAGTGGCTGTCACTTCAAGAACGACCTTCAACAAGACAAGAGGACACAGTCTTAAGTTGTGCCAGGGGAGGTTTAGGTTAGATGTTAGAAAGAATTTCTTCACGGAGAGGGTGATTAGGCTATGGAATGGACTGCCCGGTGAGGTGGTGGATTCTCCGTCCCTGGAGACATTTAAAAAAAGACTGGATGTGGCACTCAGTGCCATGGTCTAGCAACTGCTCCGGTGGGTCAAGGGTTGGACTAGATGATCTCTGAGGTCCCTTCCAACCCGGCTAATTCTATGATTCTATGATTCTATGAATATGGCTGCTTCTGACACTGAGAACAATTTCTAGTGAAGGTTTTTCCAATGGAAATATTAGCAGTCAGGCTATTGCATCAAGAGTTTTAGCTTCAGATGCCTTTCTTCCAGATACGCACATACTGCATACTGAGTATGCAGAAAAGCATACTCAGCACAAAACCTGACAAGTACCTGAGGAATATTATTCTGATTGTTAATGTCTTGCTGAAACAAACTCTGTAATTTGTAAATTGCAAAATGAGACACCTAAAGAAGGTACAAGTAGAACTACACCAGAACAGGACTTTCCATTTCCAAGTAATTCTTTGAAGTTTCTTTACTTACAGCTATGTAAGAGTAACTAACATATTTGTTATTTCTTCTTAGGATAAATTGTGACCTAAGTAGATTAGTATAATGTGCACTTAAAAATTTGTATGAGGCTATAAAATAACACTGCTTAAAACCAAAGGCTATAAACATCTTTTACATAGACAGGTTTATTCTTTATGTGATCTTTCCTTTGCTGACCCAAGAAAATGCACATGAAGGAAGGAGAGTTAAGGCTGTGAGTCAGCACCACACCGCCTCAGGGAATCAACAAACCATGTTATGGGCAGTGAGTTAAAGCACACTGCCTCCCAGCATTTACTGCCTCTCTCCTTCAAACACTAATAATCAACCAGTTAAGGACTCTCTTGTGTGGTAGGATTTTAATATATTCCTACAAACACATGTACCATTAAGAAGGAAATGACTTGTATGTATGAGAGTTAAGAATGTTGGCCTGAAGGGAATACCTACATACATATTTTATTCCCCCCCCCCCCCCCCCCNAACATCCACTAAAACCTAGTGGTGACTTATGTTATTTTCAATTTTATAGAAACAAGTGGTTGGAAGACACACATAAGATGCAGTAGGTAATGAACAAAACCTAGAACAATATGAAAATGTATGAGAAAATTCAAGTTTCTTAAGAACCTGACATGGTCTTCAGCCTTTTGAAAAAAGTGATTGATTTATGTGATAAACTTGTGTTTTCACACATAGTTGGTATTTAGCTATCTCTACCCACCATATTTCATGAATGGTAAATCAGCTGCCAAATGGAAACTTTGTTCAAAGTCTTACATGTGTGGAAAGACTTCAAGTTTACATCAATGCCTTGTTTTAGAATAGTAAAATAATCTTTCAGTCCCCTGAACTACCATTGCCTACAGCCACAATGCTATCAGAATTTAAAAAAAATGACTGATGATGGACAACTTGTTAAAGAACTTATGCAGCACAGGGAGGGGGAAAAAAAGGAAAATAGCTCAGTGCAAAAGCAGCTTTTGCCCTTCAAGGTTGCTTAATCCATTTCACCACTTGGTGCTGAAGAGAGAATGCCTTATCAGGAGAAATAAAAAATCTGGATTCCTTCTTTACATCTACTTAAATTAAGGAGAGGACAAACAAATCAAAATATTCTAAAGCAACATTTTCTTCAGCATTCAGTATCAGATTTCCATCATATTCCCATTGTAAAAAACTCCCTATTTTTCCTGCCTACCCCCATCCAATGTATCTAGCTGCATCATTTGATGTTTGTTGACAGTGAGGCCAACAAGATGTCTGCACTTCATGTGGATGCCAGGCCATAAACAGATGTACACATTACATACTCTTTTTAGCAGACTCCCTTGAAGATGAAGAGACTTAAAAGTTTTCTGTTTGTCACTTACAGGAGTTTTCTGTGTATTTTACATTCATTGGAAATAAAGCAGCAAGGAGAGCAGCACAGTGGCATAAATCAAAAACAAGCAAGCTACTAAGACACAAACTGATACAAATGAACTGGCAGTGACAGAAGACAGACCTTCAGCATTCAAAGGGGCTCTGCTGCAACACACACAGACCTGTGCAATAAAGATGTAATTAAGAAAAGAACACAGACTCCTTCGTAACAACACGGACTTCATCTGGTTGGCATGACTGCTGCCAAGGGAAAAGCAGCTGTGACTTAGTCTGGGATTGTACTGCAGAGCAGACCATGCTTGTGAGAGTTAATCAGATGTATTTAGCACTGGCATATACAGGTACCACTGTCACTAGTGGCTGTGACTTCAAGAATATGGCTGCTTCTGACACTGAGAACAATTTCTAGTGAAGGTTTTTCTAATGGAAATATTAGCAGTCAGGCTATTGCATCGAGAGTTTTAGCTTCAGATGCCTTTCTTCCAGATACGCACATACGAAAAGCATACTCAGCACAAAACCTGACAAGTAACTGAGGAATATTATTCTGATTGTTAATGTCTTGCTGAAACAAACTCTGTAATTTGTAAATTGCAAAATGAGACACCTAAAGAAGGTACAAGTAGAACTACACCAGAACAGGACTTTCCATTTCCAAGTAATTCTTTGAAGTTTCTTTACTTACAGCTATGTAAGAGTAACTAACATATTTGTTATTTCTTCTTAGGATAAATTGTGACCTAAGTAGATTAGTATAATGTGCACTTAAAAATTTGTATGAGGCTATAAAATAACACTGCTTAAAACCAAAGGCTATNCCCCCCCCCCCCCCAAATATTCCTGCATTTTAAATGAAGAAATTACCAACATTATTACTATGTAATACAAGCCTTTTTCTGTTACCATAAAAAAGTAAATTTAATAATATGGAAATTAGGAGGAGAAGGAGTAAAAATCATAGAATTATCATAGAAAGTAAGGAGTTGGAAGGGACCTTGAAAGATCATCTAGTCCACCCCCACCTGCCAGAGCAGGGTTACCTATAGCAGGTCACACAGGAACATATCCAGGTGGGTTTGGAATGTCTGCAGGGAAGGAGACTCCACAACCTCCCTGGGCAGCCTGTGCCAGTGCTGTCATCCTCACAGGGAAAAAATTCTTCCTGATATTTATATGGAACTGCCTATGCTCCAGCTTATAACCATTGCCCCTTGTCCTATTATCAGTCATCCCTGAGAAAAATACAGTCTCCTCCCATGTTTTTAGAACCAAGGTCTTTTGTCATGATTTGTTAAATTTGACCCATCTGCTGGAAGAAGCCTAATCATAACAAACAGCAGCTTTCAGCTTTGACACTTTCCTATAACTATCTCAAAGTAACAGCCTGAATTAAAGGCAGGTTTTGGTGCATACAGACAGCTAGAAAATTAATCCTAGAGAAGACAGTAACTCCCCAGACAAGGTTACTTCATCTAGTTTTAGAAGAAAGTGTTTTCAGATAATGTTAATTCACTTTAAGACTCCTATACTGCTAGGGTCTTACTGTATGTTTTCATGTAATATTATTTGGACTAGACAACTATATTATTGCTTATGATTTAAAAATTATTTGCTTTTAGCAAGAACTCCCACACTATGCATTTTCCTTATTTTCTCACTGTCTTTTTAAAATAAGTGTGTCAAGTTATATCTGGTACAAGATAACTTTTCGTTCATTGGGACAATTAAATATTTAGTATTATGGAATAATAAGCATAGTCTACTAGAGACTCAAATGCTCCCTTTAAAAATGAAAAAAGCCATTTTTAACATTTACCTGAGTCTGCAATCTGCATGCTTGTTTTTTTTTAATGTGCATTTCATAACATTGTGCCTGGCTAGCACAAATAGTATTGAGCTGAGAAAATGTAATACTTCAGGCAATAGCTGCATTAGCTAATCTGATACCATGGTGATGGAAATTTCTCAGTGATGAGACAATTAACAGAGGTTTTGGCACCACTCTTCATCTTTATTTCATGAAGAAATATCTGAAGACAATTCAGAAATTAAAAAAGGAAAAAAGGTGCTTGACGAGGCAGATAAAGAGACTAAATGCAGTGGATTTCTCTGAAGTCTGTTACAGCTGTTTTGCTGTTGCTTCTGACTCATGCAAAACACCTAGCAAAGATGATCTATTTTTCTTAATGTATATCCATTTACTCATTCAATTAAAGAATGACTATGTAGTTTTTCAATTATTCTTTTCCTTAAAGCAATTTCAAGCCTGAGGTCCCTCAGGGACTTCATTCAGGTACTTCTTACATCTTATAAGAGACAGAGAGATAAACTGTAGAATTCATGTATTTCTGATACCTCACTTATATACATAATTCATAGAGGTACAGCAGGTGATAAAAAAAAATTATATCTTCTTTACACTTTATTGACCATTTCAAACAGTGTTTCTCAGCCTTCTATTTTGTCAAGAGCTCACTTGAAAACATAACTAGACCCTTCAATCAGTGATGGACTTGACTGAGAGTGCTTCAACAAGAATGTTTCCAAAATTATTATTTGCATTCTGAATATATTTCCAAGTACAAGTCACATAGACAGTGAAGCTTACAAAGACTTTAACCATGAACCAGCCACAAGGTTTCCAGGACAGTAAGGATTGATTTGAGTATTTCCATAACCCATCATGAGGCCCTACAGTCACATTTGTAAGGATTTTATGTACTTGAAACTTTCCTCTTCCAGCAAGTTTAACATTTCAGCTCACTACTATTCAGATATGCAACAATTTTTTCTCATTAATCCTACCTGGCCTAGCCAGGTGACTTGAGGCAAAAATCAACCCATTTGATTTTTCAGGTATTACCATCTTTAAGTTGAGAAAGCATATGACAGCCCTTGCAATAAAATAAGAATTTAAAAAATCCAAAAACCTTGCACATTGGGATTACAAAGTAACAACAGGTTGGCTGCAAGAACTGAACGGTTGTCTTAGTCATATAACTTCCATTGTTTCAACAAATCAAATCACTACAACAAAGACATTATGAAGTACCATGTTCATATCAACAGCATTAACAAGAAACAAAAAAATTAAGAGTAAAATCCTACATAATGTCATAGAGGAAAAAAGGATTTCTTCTAGCAGGCTCTGAAGAAACACTGTTTAATAGGAAAAATTATGATTAAAAGAAACAGACTAGGCTGGTGAATGTATTGCTAACAAGTGTATATAATTACTGCCTTATTCTACACAGGGAGTGTGTTAAGAGCATCACTGTACAACCATTGGTAACAGTTTTAAGATTAAAACAGCAGATGAAAATCACCTAGTGACCCAATAATTCAACAATGTCAAGTAAGGACTTTAAGAGGATAACAAAAGTGGAAAACATTGTTCCTAAACTTCACAGACAATTAGTATGCTTCTTTCACTGAACGATGAAATGAATGGCACAAAACAAGCAAGCATCCAAGCAGTCAAGCACTTGGTGGATACTGAAACAAAACTTCTTAGAGTAAAGCCTACTGGTCCTTTTTTTTGATAAAATCATAATTCATTTTGGCCTGTGGACCTGATAGTTTCATAAAAGCCCATCAATTCAAGACTATCTCACAGAGGTCAGGCTGCAAACTGCAATTCCAGGCACGACAGATAAACTGCTCCCAAGAGCAGGACATGTACTATATATGCAACATACGAATGATTCATATGACTTAAGAGGTTAGGAAGGATATCAGAAATATGTGTATTAAGGTAAAATATACAACGTGCACTGTAAAATCCAGTGTTCTATAGCCCATGACAATATCTATTCCAGGCTAAAATATAATAGTGAAATCTATCAACATAAAATAAATTTTTGTTAATTATAGTGCTAACTTAGAAGTGATAAAATCTCCTATGATCAAAAATGATCATAGAATTTACCATAGAGCACTTTCAGGACAAAAAACATTACAAAACACAAAGTCTGCCCCCACAAAGCCCGGGGAATTGTCCATACATTGTAATTTGACTAGGAGTGTCAGCTGGTGCAAACTCATGCTTCCTCCATTTTAAACAGAGTTCACATAAACTGAGAATCTGGAATTATTTTTTTCTCCTGTTCAACTTCAGTATTATTGCTGCAGTATTGACGCATTTTGTTTTTTCAGCCCAAGAACTGTTCAGTGATGAGCTGAAACCTAGAGCATGAAGTACAACCTCTCCCTGTTACAGCCTGTTACAGGCAGCTTCACTTACAAATGTATAGCTTTATCTGTCTGAATTTACCTTTCGGACTGAAGCCAAACGATTCATCATTAAAGACTCTTCTCTATCATCATCATCATCCAAATCCAATATTGGCATACTAAAGCTATCAATAATACTGCAGCACCTGGAGTTTTCATCCCGTGGATCAAAGGGATCCACAATGATTGGTTCAGTTCCTTTGATTTCACAGCGGCAGAACGGACAGCCTTGGCCATCAGATTCCTACAGGGAGAAAAAAGTACAGATTTTTAGGAAATAAAAAATAGAAATAATTTTAGAAGTAGGTCATAACTTTCTACACAAAGATGCCCTTAACAGGTCTCTTAAGAGCTTGTAAAGAAGCACTGTAGCAAAAAGGAAATAGACTCATAAAATGACTGCACCTTTAAAGCTATTTCTTTTCAAAAGATTAACCTGCACTTACAAATAACTAATAAAGATACAATCATTATATCTACAAAAGACCAAAATTGTAATTGTCTTAGTATCAAAGGTCAGGAAGTAATTCCTTGCCTGTAGTACAATTTTCCTCCTTCAGAGGGAAGGAGGAGGGGTATGTAGTCAGAGACAATGCGTTTTATTATATATCTTTTATATTAAATACAAGATATTTATTTTTCATTTTAAATTAAAAATGCAGATGAGCTTTAAGGAATGCAGTTCTTATTCTCTGGAGAACATATATACACTCCATCATGGCAGCAACATTACCATCATTCAGTGATATGCACACAAAACAACAAAGCTACAAATATTTTTTTACATGCTTAAGTAACAAACCAGGATTTTACTGAATTTTTAATAAATTATGTAAAACAAGGAATTTTTTTCACATGTTATCAGAAACAAGAATGATTTAAATTATAATTTCTAAGTGGTATAGTGTTTTAAATTGTTTTCAAGCAGATATATTTCCATTCCTTTTACTCCTTTCAGAATTCTTTTTCCTCAACAGAAGTAATCAAAAAGCCTTTAGAGTAGATTTCAGGCTACTAAGGAATAGAAGTATCAGATAGAAGTCTTTCTTTCAGGCACAAAGAATTTTTTACATTGAGGAGCACAATTAAAAAAAACAAAACAAAACAGAAAAAAAACCCCACACCCAGAAGAGCCCTGAAGCTTTCCTGAAGCTATCCTGATAACTCGGCCTGCATTCAGAAATCACATTTTGTTATATTTGCAGTCAGGAAGACAGATACCTTCTAAGATTCAAGCACCATTCTAAATAACCTACCTGTGGCTGAAATATCATCAGTCAAGCACAGCTTTTTGATTTCTAAGGCGCAAGGACAGCTTTAATTTTTTTCTAGAATTAGTTTTACCTTGGTACTTGTGAGTCTTACTGAACTGACAGAAGATTTTACAGTTTGTGGAAAAACAGTATCCAAAAGCCAGATAACTATAAATTATGTCTCCTGACAACAGCCATGTCTATTTGCATGGTTAGTACTGGATTTTCATTCTGTTTGAAAGATGTGTGTAAACTCCAATTAACAGCCCTGCATCTTAATTACAAAGGGATAGTCAACATCACTTACTACATCTCAGAGTGCCTCCAAATTATATGATCTCACTGGAGTAATCACCATCACATCCTCGCTTCTTCATACAGAGTTTCATTTTCAAAAAACAGCCTTGCAAAGACATAAAGCTTTAGATTTTCAAGGCTTTCTTATATCTGTGTTGTCAAATAGTTCTGTACTAGCAGTTTCCTCCCTTTCTTTTACAAAGCGCTAAGTTCACCAAAATATATCAGGAAGCCAATACAAGCAGAAACTTGTATTCAACCGTATGAATACGACTGGGAAATTAAAACTGAGATGTGGGATGTCTACATAAATACCAACATTTATCCATCCCCACATAATGGTTATTTAGAAAATTGAGAGAGTAACTGTCAACCTTACAATGCAGCATAAATGCCCATATGCTTTTAGAAATAGTACTTTTTAGATGAGAAAAGATTTTTGTAGAAGACAACTACATTTTACTCCACTTGCATAATACAAAAAGGAAAGAGTTAAACCAAGTCTTATTTAAGAGGCTAATCTCCATACAGGTGAACATCAGAATCTTCCTTAGTATTCTATGCAGATCTGATGTTGCTTATTCATTTTTTTTCTGCTTAATGAAAACATCTGTATTAGACCTCTTGAGGCATCTCTAATGAGCCATTATGGTGCCAATTAAACACCAGCCCACCAGAACCTTGCAACAGCTGATGTTGTTACAGTGTAATATTTCTTCATTGTCTCACTAATTATACAAAAGTTAGATTTGTAATCAAGTCCGAAATATACCTGGCTGATTACAGCTGGTTGCAGCAATGTTCTGATGAAGCTTAATGTTTTCAAACATGTTGGTTATCTGAGCCCAAAGTTTTCCTCTTCCTGGATCCCTACCTACTAGCCAAAATACTGAGGACCTTAGCTTCTCAAGTCTCCAAAATCAGAGCACATCGCTGATGCAAAACTGGAACATGTTGCTACACGTTGCTCCCATGTTATGAGACACATGGCAATCAAATGTACAGAGATTTCAGCCCTTTGGCTCAGTCCTTCCAGCTAAGCAGAGGGTATTTTAAGTCAAGGGTTAACACAGACAGACCTGTATGTTTGTCATTCACAATGGAAATGGTAAGAGCAGAGAAAGTCTACCCCTAAAATGAGAAATATTGTTCCAGCTCAGCAGCTCCTTAGTGGTGAAATTAATATTCTTATTTGGGTGTGCCTAAAATGAATTTTTCTCCCATTTTCTGATCTGTGGGCAATTTGAAAGATTTGGTTTTGGGACATAAAACTCACATTTCAGAAAGAACACAAAATCAGAAACAGAATACTCCTTTTCCAGCAAGCGTTATTGCTAATAGAAGAAAAATTCAGATGATACTTCTGATACATTCTGTTGGCTTGCCAATTAGGATTCCTTAATTGGGAATATGAAAAGAAGAACTACAGTACTTTAAGTTCTATCTCAATTATGAGGATGTAAACTCATTAACTGAGACGAACTCAATGAAAATCAGGTCAAAAATGGACTAGAGACAAGGATTCTTTTCGTTCTTCTCCCTACATTTGTAACCAAGGACTGATGCCTAACTGCCTGAGAATGGGATGATGCTTACTTCTCCCCACAAAATACAGATACAGTAGAATAAACGGGCAGCAGGGAGAAGGCAGAAATGATTCAGTTTGGGAAGCACCTACTAGGGGAAAGATAAACTACCTCTCCTTTTAATTAAGTCAAATGCTTGTTAACCACACTGAACAAAAGGTACCAATCCTCGGTTTTACCACAGATGATATGTCCATGAACAAGACACACAAAACTCACCAACCTCACCTGGAAGCCTAAGTTTTTTGGGATGTTCTTCAAACGACACTGGAAGATCGTGGTTTCCCATCTCCTTCCCTAACAACTACCTCAAGCTAGGTGCTTTATTGCTTTACATATCATTAACATGAAACACAAGAATCCTAACTTGTTTTTCCACAGACCATTTCATGATTTATACTACTGATGGAATCCTTCTCTCACCAAAAACATCCTGTCTCCTTCTAAACCGCTGTCTAGTCAGTTATCCACTCCCAGCTGCTACCTGTCCTCCTTCCTGCCTTTTGAATACATCACAAAGTGACCTGGGTGGTTGAATTGGCACCAAACACCCACCTTTCACTGTCTGAGTGGATACTGTGCTCAGGAAATAGTTTCCACTTAGCAGCAATTCAGCAAATGGCCTTGGCAAGCCTACAAGTCCAGATTTTAATGACTCCTGGAACTTTACTTTTAACAGATTTTGGTCCAAAAAATGAAAAAGTTCATAATTTTAAGTGAATAGGTCCTTGAACCTTCTTACTGAGTACCTGGAAAAGTAAAACATTCAGCTACACTGTAAACAGGGATGTAACAGAGGAATCCATCCTCTTTGTTCGAACTGAACTATGACAGTACCTGCCATGCTGTAAGACAAGAAGTGCACATAAGGTGTCCACAAGGCTCTATCTTCACATCCTTATCATTCTCTGCGCAGATTTTACACAGCTGGAAGGTGGAACCCATTTCACAGTACAATTCATACTGTTCCTGTAACAAAAGAAAGTCAAATGATTATTTTTTTTCACTGTGATTTGTTTACAAATAATGTACTTAGGCACCAGTAGTGACAAACATTTCTGAGTCCCCTGTTTTCTCAACCCACATACCAAGTAAACTCTTGCTACTGAACTATTTAAAAGACAGACTAAGCGGTAGTGAAACAGCCAAATTTTATGCTTCTTCAGATCTGTAGTATACTACAATGCATGCTACAAAACCAGTTTAAAATATCTGTGCCTGTTAGGTTTCCTACAGACTTCTCACGTGTAACTACGATGCAAGGCACACATCCCACTATTCCTTGGTTGCATTTAAGAGAAAGATAATGAACACATGGTTGTAAGTGAAAAAGTAAGTGATGGATGGGAAAAAAACAAGATTTCCTTTTCTAGGTATGAGTTTAAGACTAATAAAAGTATTAGGACTGAAAACTGACAAGCAAAGAGCTTTCCTACGTACAAAAAACCTACTATGGTAGTATGGTTAACTGAAAAACAACCCTTGTGAAGTATGCCAAGAATAACCCCCCAGGATTACATGGCAACAGTCCTGCACAGATCATTCAGTACTTCAGTCCTTAGAAGACTGACAGGAAGGTAGAACACCACCTTCAGGAGGAATAAATAGATAAAAATTAAGCCCGGAGCAGTTTTCTAGAATTAGGTATTGTTGGGGAACTGGCAATCAAATACATTTGCATTGAAATGAAGTTTTTTAGTCTTGAAAAAAAAAATTAAAATACTAAAATAAGCAGAATGAAGGTCACATCAAAATCAACAGCTACTGCTTAAAAATGCAGCTGTAGTCAGTATGTACTAAAGATGGTTATGTTGGAGCTCTCACAAAGAATCCATCTGCAGCAATCTAGCCCTGCAGCCACATTCAGAGAATCTTTTCATAGTTCAAGCAGCAAGGCAGACAGCTTTAAACTACTGCTGTTATATATTATTTAAGGCAGCATCCACATAGTTCCAACTCTGTTAAATTGCCATCAGAATTTAATAATGGTGTCCTCATAACTACAAGTTCAGAAGCAACTGGATTAATTCACAATACAACATGACTGGCCTGTGAAGAACAAGGTAATCACTGAGAATGTCTCAGCTGCTTTCCATTTCCTTGAGGAAAAGTAAGGATATAGGGCTAGAAAATAATTCTGTGCAACACAAATATCTGGTATCTCTGCATTTACTCTTGCAATACTATTTTAAAACTGCAGGGAGAAGAGGGAAGTTAGGTAAGTGGAAGTACTCAGACTTTTTTCAGGTTACTGTTTTTCAGAACTCTCACTTAGGAAATAGGTATTTTCATAATGGTATTCTTGATAATGCTATAGATGGTAATAAATACTTCTTTCCTAAAATATTTCTGGAGGTGGAATGCATATAGAGCACTCACTATTATAGGAGATTCAGCAGGTCATCCCAGTCTGCTCTGAAGAAATGGAAGACCATCTGAAACATTACGGCTTTTATCTAATCTGATGTCTTTTCTTGAACATACCCTCAAAGTCTTCCAGATGCTTTTGTCAGGAAAAATGCCCTACAGAGTATACTTTAACCTTCTAGTGTTAATTTCAGCACAATTTTTAAATCAGGCATTTGTCTTCTGGCTACTTCTTATTACTTGAGTTTCAAACATGCACATTAGATTATCACATTATCACTTTACAAGATGACACATCTACATACTCTCCATTTTCTCTGCAAAGCAGCTCCTAAAAGCACTTATTTATTTCTGTTGCTTTTCCCTGATCTGTCTTTTAGTTTGCACAGCAAAGAACAAAGGAGAGAGACCAACATGTCTGTGATATATGAACTACAGATTTCCTCCTGGACCTGTCAACAAACTGTACCATTCCTAGTCAGGCTTCAAAACTATCATTTAATGTTGATTTTATTTCTATAATCCCATCTGCTATATGCAAGGAAACACAAAGCTACATAAACCTGCAACATAAATACCAGAATATTCATAACTATTAACACATTTCTCACTTGGCAAAGACTTAAAATAAACAAAACTTTCCAAGACACACCATCTACATCAGCCTTGACTTGAGTTTAAAGGATTATTATCCTGTTCTTCATGTATGCCTTTCTATCAACAATTTACTTTCACTCAATAATTTGTGTCTCACATTTTAATAAAAGCTTATTATCATTGTTAGAGAAGATACTAAGGGAAGTGCAGCTTACCAAATAGCTGACAAACTCTGCAACATACCTGTGTGACTTTTATGTGATCATGTGGTGTGGGTTCACATAATCCTGTCAAATCAGGATTATAACTTCGTCCATCGGGGAACAGATAGCTGCATCACAAGAAGATTGTTATATGCACATTTACTTAGATTCATTATCTTAATAATCCCCTGTGACATTTCACAGGGGCAAAGTTACAGTAGACATTACCTAAAATGCATCATATTTTCTCAGCCACCTTTCCAACCTTTTGGGTAGAACTGAATTGCTACTTATGCATTTTGACATATGATCAAGCCTATTTATAAAAGCACTGGAAAGGTTTTGACATCACATGCACAGTTGCTATCAGGATGCATTTGAGCTCCGATGAGTAGATAACTTTCTGGGGGTAGCTCAAAAAAAATATTAATTTCACAGTGAGCTTGTACTTGCAAAAATGTTCCTAGTGATCTCTCCACTGCAAGCATCACACTCAGTGATTCTATAGTCTATTTTAAGTAATGGGGTAGAATAGAAAGATACCACACATTTGTATGTGTCTGTGTGTATTCTGATATATATAATGTATGTCATAGTATTTTATATGTATATATCTGTCTATTATGACAAATCTGTGTATATTTATGATGAGAATACACAGTGAGAATCCAAGATGCAGATTAGACTTTAACAGGACCATTTCAATCCTGTGGGGAAATAATAATTGGTTAAATGATATTACAGAGACCCCAAGTTGTCCTACATTCATATTTATGCTACCTCTAGCGTGGAGAGAGTTTCTTGAAAGTCACGTTATGTCACACCTGTGAGAAAAATATGCTCAGTTCTAGTAATTGTTTGTTCTGGTTTTGTCCAGTAAAATCACTGCCCTTGTAAGTGCATTTTTTATTACAAACATGAAAATACTATACCTGGAAAAAAATTACTGGACTGCGAAGGATGAGAAAAATTACAAGTTTATACAGGTTTCTCAGGTTTGTCAAGCTTTTTTTGAAGACTGACAAATGTTCCTGGGTTTTTTTGGTGTTTTGTTGGGGTTTTTTTTGCTTGTTTCTTTGTTTCGTTATGATCATGTATGTATATATCAAAACATATATCCCAGTGAAAAGGTTTTAACACCAAAATTTGTCTGTTACCTCAGCCAACCTAGTAAAAATGTACTACTTCTCCCTGTGAATTTAGATGCTTTTATAAATCTTTCCAGTAAACTATTAGAACCTGGAAAACGTTCTGGCTGCACAATATATAAAAAAGCAATTACACAGCTTTCAAATCATTGTCTGAAGTTAGAAACATGAGTAACTGGCAGTAGTAATTGTTCAATAAGCTTAAGTGCATTTAGGGCTCTTATTGTGGAGGGGTGAAGGAATCAAAGTGACAGCTGCCCAATTTTATTTTCTCCTGGAGTTTATCTGCTATGAGATATAGCTTTGGTTAACTTTGGTTAATGGAATTACCTGGAAACAAGTGTTTTTCAAATGAATAAAAGGGATGGTCCTTAAACTCCAAAGGAAACACCATATCCAGATTCTCTGTTTTAAAGATCTTTAATAACTACCCATATAAGCACAAGAAGGACAAGGAGATCAGGATTTCATACCTATAGTGACTATAGGAATTCCTACTTACAATCCTTCCCGGCTGCCATCAATCAAAGCTTGAAATAGAGGCTTATTGTGAGGAATGGTCTGCAATATGTTCCCATCACCAGTAACATATCCAATGGCCCACTGTCCCAAGCGAGTGCAACTCAATCTGAAAATGTAGCTTGATAAAAACAGGATGAATAAAAAATCACTGTTAATCAGAGTTCAGCAAAACCACTGAAGAGAACAAGGATGACCTCTGGATAAAACATTGAATGAAGTCTCTGATGATTTGGGTCAGATTCTGAATTCTGCCACATGTTCTTTGTATGACCTTAAATAAACCTGTATCTTTTACACTGTGAATTCCTCACAGGCAGAAGATAGAAGTGGCACTCCATCCTCAACTTTTCATTTGTGTCCTTTTCAGCCTTCAAAGTGAAAACTGCACATGCACTGTGAAGTGCTATTACATACATAGAGACAGCCCATTAAATCTTTTCAAGAACAGTGTATTATCCAGTGTATCCAGTGTATTATCCAGTGTATCCACAGCTACAAGATGTACATACATTCTTGTGCATACACAGGCCAGTAAATGAAAAGGGAAACAGAAAAAGAAAACATTTGGATGCAACAGAAATGTGAATGATGGATTCTAAGAACTGCTCCCCTAGCAATTGTGTATACCAGAGAGAGGTGAACAGGACACACTTCTATTTCAGAACCCAACTGGACTTAAATGAAAATACTCGTGTTTCACAAATGAGAGGTGGCAGTATACATGATATAGGGACCACAATAGGAGGAAAGGAACCTTATAGGCAAGAGTATTGGGCGTTCAGTTGTTCTTACTAAAAGTTCTTGTGCCTTTCATGTTACAGGTAAACATCAAAGTCAGAAAAGCATTCTACAGTGAAATGTGCAAACTCCATTTTGTACTATAGAGCAGCTTTTCTTAATTGTACATCAACATTTTATTTCCTGCCAAACTGTTTAAAATGAGAAATCTTGGCCTCCCTGAAGTTTGGCATAGCTTGCACAATAGTCAATAGACTGAACATGACATTGAAGTAGTAACTATTCATTTGAACACACACTTGTAATTTCTAGGATACTTAGATAAATCAAAAGAACCAATTTCACTTCATCTCTGCTCTTCCACATTCCAGCATTTCACCTAACCAATTCAGAAACTAATTTTCTCATATGCAGTAGAATGTTACCTTAAAAGTAACTCTCTGTTTACAAATAACATAAAGATAACTTTGGGTAATTTCGCTATGACTGATCTTTTATAATCACAGAATCAGAATCAGTAACAGAGAAAATACTAAGTATAGCAACCACTGTCAAAATCAACCTGTCTTCCACAGGAGTGTTCATGGGTGCCAAGCTAAAAATGAATATTATGCTATTGGCACCACAAGATTCTTATATATATGCACTTGATCAGTCAGGTAACTTAGCAAGTTACAGCATACTGTTTGCTAAGAAACAGAAGAAGCCAAGCACAGAACATGGATAAAACTGGTGTTAGACTTCTCTAAGTTTTAAAATTTTGCACTTTTAACTATGTGATCCTGAAGCCAAGTTAAAAAAGCAGACCCTGAGGAAAAAAGTTTCATAGCTACGAGGTAAAATTAGAAAACTAAAAATTAACTAATATGGGATCAATTGTATTAAAGAATTTTTATTTCTTCAATCTCACCAAAGGAAAATATAGGACAATAGAACTGGCATAAATGGTAACAGTTCAGTTTGAATAATTGAGTATGTATAGGAACATACAGAAATAATTTAAAAAGTCTATGCAACACAATGCCAAATCTGACAGATTCCTTTTCCAGGTACAGAGACTGTGATATAGAATCATTACTGGCAAAGAAAAAGAAAATAACACAAAAGGAACACCTAAGCACTGATTAAATTAATAATTTAAGCATGCTACTATGGATGATGTTAAGATGATTTTTAATTTACTGTTAAGAAACTGTTCAATGTGAATTTTGAAAACCAATTTTTTTCTGCTATGCTTTTCAATAACACATTTGTTGTTGTACCTTATTCAGAAGAAAGGGAAAACAATATGTTTTTCTTTTTTTTTCTGATGATTTGTACTTATTTAGACTTTTGTGTATTATTAAAATATTTTTTGCTTCATAGCACCGTAGAAGAATTATGCCATAAAAAGCAGATCGTGGTTACAAAATGCCTATCTCTCAAAACCTAGAAGGTCAGCAGTTTCTGAATGTAGAGTTCTGAGATTTAGTATTAAACACTTTAAAACATATTTTAATATAAATAAAATCACATTTAAAAATACCTACTAGTACTACTCTGTCACACACACACACACACACACACACACACACAAATCAAAAATTCACTTCTTCAATATTGCAGTGATAACAATGATGCAACCTAGAAATGTGAACCTAGAATAATTATGTAGCTTCTGAAACAGCAAGTTCATTTGGAAAGCAATTACCAGCAAAATCTCTTACCTCCCAGGCTTAGTGCTGTATTTTTGCAACCTTGCTTTCACTTCATCGTATGTCAGGAATGCCATATATCCAGGATGTGTCACAGCTAAGAAGTTCCAATTCCTTAAGATTGAACCCCACGGCTAAAAAGAGAAGAACAACAATTAAACTGATGCAGCCAGGCAGTTACAGATTTCTAATAAAACTCAATTTAACAGAGCAACGTACAGTGTTTTAGCTTCAGCTGAAAACTACACGCTTTTGGTTAAGGTCTAAATAGTACAAAAGACAGTGCTATATAATCAGTTTTGCTGCAAGGGTTCCTTCAAAAGAACAGGAACATCAAGTGGAAATTTTTGGACAGAGACTCTGAAGAACTTGAATGTAATGAATCTCCCATATTTATCCACATAAAATATTAAGCATCATGTTTAGTTAGAATCTGGAGAGTATGACTCCATGATGGATTCATAAAAACCCAATTAAGCCTATTCTTGAGAGGTCATGAGGCACTTCCATAGTTAATGATTAGTAACACTAATAAATGAAGCCTAATAAAGCCATTAATTCTAGCTGTTCTTCCTTTTCTTATGCTTTAGTACTTGATTTCTTCCATTACCATAATGGCATTACAGCCAGAAAACAAACCAAATATTGACAGCACTTCATCACAGCCTTTGCTGACCCAAGTAGCAAATGCTTCAGAAAACTCACTGCCTGATACACTATTACTTTGAGGAACACAGAAAAGTCCTTTACTGTAAATGAGGGATGATTTTTAAATGGATTTATATAATGGATTTATACAAATATATCAAGTATTCCTGGCCAGCATTTGGAGACAAGAAACTGCCTCTGAATGGTTTGGGAACTTTTTTAATGTATTTGTCAAAAGATCAAGGCAGGTAAAGTTAAGCAAGACAAGAGGCCGCTTGTGTGCCTTGAAAATTCTTTTGAAAGGACTTGTAAGGGCCAGTAAGGCAGAGATGTAAAGGCTGTGTGACACACTTGAGCAGAGTATCTAAACAGTTTTGCCTGAGATTGATATGATATATTTCCCAGGCAAACTCTAACCACTACTTAAACATGGATGAAAGCCTGCTTTATTTTAAAATTAGTACCACTTCAGATCAGACACATGAAACAGAACAGTAAGGTTTTGACAGAGAAGACATAAGAAACCTCATGTTTTCAAATCTGTACTAAAGAAAGGAGGAAAAAATATCACTATCCTAGATGCAACACCACATCCTGCCATGTCCTCTCTGCACAACCTCACCAAACATGGATACCAGGAGGCTGAAAAATTGTAGTTGCCCTAAAAAGAGAGAAAAGGGAGTTGACTCTTTTCCTTTCACCACACCAACACTCCCTTCACAAGACAGTGTTTTTTCTCCTGTTGTGTTTGTCAGGTGCATGGTTGTAAATCAGAAACACCCAATGCTTTGAAGTTTTGTTGGACCATGGTAATATAAAGGCTTACTACAGCAGATTGTAAAATAAATTCAAGTAGTGCGAGAATTCCTTGGTTAAGGAAGCAAGCTTCTAAGTTGACAGTAGAAACTCTCTCTCTCAAATGCTTGGACTCTGCAGAGTATCCCACTACTACTATACCTAGAAAACCATGTGTGTAAGACTGAAAAACTGGAGGGCAAGAAGTTATACCTTACCTTGTACACACAAACATTTACAGAAGAAGCAATATTACAAGGGGAAAGATTTGTACCTTTTCTTCTACAAAAATATTTTTGCATAAAAGGACAACTGAACGTATTAACAGTGAGAGAATGAAATTTCATTCTGTCAAAGCATCTACCTGTTCTCCCATGCTAACTGTCTCTGTCAGAGAACACAGCACTTCAGGCTGTGCATGTCTACAGCAGGGAGGCAGGGGGAGCAGCTTCACTTTCATACAGGATCTCCACATACAAAGCAGTCGTGGTTTCTTCTGTGAATAAGCATCATTATAAACATAGCTTCTCTGTAACACAACCCACAGTTGGCTAAACAGTATTTTGATTACTTGAACAATTGGGATTTTCTCTACGTGGGCGTATGCACGTAGTTACAGAAGCTCTTTAAAAACTGGTGAAGTAAAATGTAGCCTCTGGGAGAGGTTCTCAGACCAAGTTCAGGGCAAGTTCACTTCAACAGTCCTATAGCTATTGCATCAGCTGGTTGTATGTTTGGCAAAATATCTCTTTCTTCTTTGTTAAATTAAAAGTTAATCCTATCCAGGCTTCTCTCCTTACATGTATCAGTACTGCTGACCCCTTTTTTCTAGTACAAGGCACCATAATGACAACAGTCTCACAAAGAAACTAATGCAAATAAGATACTCCCTGGCTTGCAGAACAAGGAAAAAAACCCAACCATTGGCTTGCAGAAGGAACATATAATTTGAAGTTTCTTTCCTGAAACTTAATGCAATCTATAAGGACCCCCACATAGGGTCAGAACAAACTGTTACTTCTCAGATTCTCATTTAATGTGATAGTTGGTATACAGATTAAAACCAACCAACCAAACCAAACTCTATTATTATTCATAAGCAGAATGCTTAGGGGAAAAAATCCCCCAGAAAGAAACCACAAATAATCATATTTCATAGAGATGCAAGTCACAGCCAACGGGCCTCAGGCACTTTGCAGTCAAGTCTAAGATAAAGATTTGGCTTGATTACTAACCTGAACACCATATTATTTTCCAAAATAATGAATTAAAGGGAGAAACTCTGACAGAGTAGAAACTGATCCCAAGCCAGGAATGTTCACATAGGAATCCTTAATTGTATCAAGTTCCACATAAAGGGCAAAGCTTAGGAAGATTTTGCTAAATTCTCTAGTTTAATATTTCAAAGACAACCCTCAATATTTTGACCAAACTTCCATAACTCGTCTGTGCTTTAATAACTGACCAATGTTTGTTGTTAAATTAAACAGAAAGATTACTTACATTGTAACATTTTAATCTTTCACGAGGTTTTGACTCAGTATAGAGTTTATCAAAACCAAACCTCTGTAAACTGAAACCATTTAGCATCTCCTGCCAAATCTTAATATCAACTTCATAATGCCACCCTTTTCCATAACAGCAAAACCAAGAAAACTAAGCATAGATTATCACAGAATCACATGGAGGATAGAACAACCATATGGCCCAGGATTAAATTCAAAATGCCAATTTTATATTAATTTCCAACAGTCTAAAGAATATTCAAGGAATCATAGAAATACCTAGATTGGAAAAAAACTTTAATATTGTTGAGTCAATTAACCTAATACTGCCAAGTCCTAGCAAATCATGTCTCCAACTGCTTTACAACCATTTCAGTGAAGAAAGTTTTCCTAGTACCCTAAACCTCCCCTGGTGCAACTTGAGGCTGTGCAACAGTTTATCCCTGTACAAGGTAAAGAAAGTTAATGATCAAGTAACTGGCTGTATACCTCAAAGATTCCTATATACAAAAGCAATACCTAAAGCAGCAAATTCAGAATCAATATAACTAAGAGGGTGCAAACCAGAAAAGCCTTCTATATTGCCTAAAATACCTCAAATATGTTTTGTAGAAGGGATAAAAGGTTAACAGACACATAGACATACAGACTTACTTGAGATAAATATTACCTACTAACAATAATACAATTAATACAATTCCAAATGATAGTCCCTTACTGTAAACAAACAGCAGAGAATTAATGGCAAAAATTTGTTCATAAAGAGAATAGTTAGACCTGTATTTAGCCTAAAAAGTAGTCATGGGCAATTTTTGTTATGTGCTTGAGTAAACAATTCGTGTAAGTACACATAGATTCAAAAGCACAATGCAGGTAAGTACCCAAAGGTCTACATTTCTAGGAATTCATTTAAGAACAATGAAAAATAAGATAGCAGCAAACACAAAGACAGTGTAATTATACTAAATATGTGCAGAAATTATGCGCTGAAAGTTGTGGTTGCTGGACATTTTCAGTTTTCCTAAAACTTGCATAACTTATTACTGAATTTTAGTATTTCAATTATTTTAGTTTTTCCAAAAATCTGCTTCCTTGACCCCTTGGTACTGGCCTCAGGACACTGGGCTTCTCAAATTCATACAAGCATCTGAAGTTTTAAAATCTTACCTGAAATAACCTAGTGAAGATATCAAATTCAAAAATTGAAATGTAGTCATTGCAGGTCAAGTCAATAGTAGATTTAAGAGCCATTGCTTCCAAACCGGAGCTTATCTGATGAACTTCATGAAGGCACTGCCTAAATACTTTCCATGGCACTATAGTTCTGTGAGAGGGATGGAAACAATAAATTTAATAAGCCCACATATTTAAGATTTGATAACTTATTTAAACATCAGAACCTTTCAAGAAGTAGAATATTATTTTGGTTTCTCTACAGACAACAAATATTTTGAAAGTAGCTTTCTGAAAACAGCATAAGCAAACGAAAGAACAGTTTGCCTTCCACTAAACACAGCCCAAAAAAGTGCCATTTCTTTTAAAATCAGAAATATTCTAGCTTCCTTAGGAGGACCACAAAAAGAACACTACAGAACCTGAAATATCCTATCAAGCAAGCGCAGGAACCAACATCAGACCCTCTCAAGTTTGTGTAAAGACAGTGTCAAGGACCAGCTCTCTGCTTAGCAAAAAACTCCTTACTTCACAGACTCACTTCTCAGAAACACAAGCATGAATGTAATATCTACTGTGATGACATTTTTTATAGCTAAAACTCATAAACACTGGTCAAGTAATGAGAGAGCTATCAGCCAGACACCACCAATACTTGTCCAAGGCCTGTCATACCCTGTGACAATTACATCAATATCAGAAAATACATCTTCTCAAATCTTCACCTTCACACATTCTTGCAGTATGGGGAACACTTTTCCAGAGAGCAGTGAATGTGGGAAAAGGTGGAAAATTAGAATAGAAGGAAATTAAAATTATCTTCTCTAACTCAAAGCCACGTTCTGTCAAATCCAGTTTTTATTTGCAGAGTCTGAAGTAATTCAATTAGCTTTTTTGGCAACCAAACTCTTGTATTTGGAATCTGACTGATGAGGCTGATCACTTGAAAGTGCTCTATTTATCACTCTCAAAGCTCTAAGACATTGTCTAATGATACAATTATTCTCCTGTCATTAAGGTCAAATCCAAATTCTGCAAAGCCATAACTTTTTCTTAATAAAGTTCTTCCTGACATTGACAGCTGATAATATGACGTTTTAAAAATATTTCAATTAACCAGAATAGTCAGCCCATAACTGTCAGCCAACACATAACTATTTTCAGCACTTAAAAGGATCTCACACATTCATAGCAAAATTTTTTAGTAACTGCTAAAATCACAAAAGACAGGCCTCACAAACTCATTGATGTTTCTTGACATTTTTTAATAGTTCAGATTGCCTTATTTTTAATTTTTATTCAAGTTTTTATTTTCTTATGTAGATATCTGTATTAGAGTAATACAGTAATGGGAGAAAACCCTCACAAAATTGGTCCTTAATTGAAATGAAAACAATTAGTAATTTGAACTTCAACATTAAAGACACGCTCCTGTATTTCTACCACATCAGATATTCACTACATTTATAAATGTAAAGAAATCAACTTGTTACTTGGAGGCTTATATTGAGAAAGCCATAAAAGATAAAATGTGAAGTTTAATAGATCTCAGCAGATACTTTCATCTGTGTTTGAAAAACAGGAAACCACAAAGAGCTGAAGAGAGATACCACATCAGATGCCATTTAAGAAAGAACGCACATCAAATTTTAATTATGATAAAGACAGACCAAAACGGTGCACTCAAGTTCAGAGAATGAAGTTGGAAAACATCAGTGCTGTCACGCTGCTAAAGTTGCCTTACTTCAAATGCCTACAGTTTATTTAGTTCCTGTAACCGAGGCTCTGAAATGTGTTCCGATTCTCTTTCTAAACCACCCTAGCACTGCAATCACACTGAAATGGTGTGTTAAAAAAGTGTTTTGGTGTTTGGTTGGGTTTTTGGTTTGTTGTTTTTGGTTTGTTTGTTGGTTTTCTTTTTTTCCCCATGAGAGCATGTTCATTAGATGCAATTAGTAACTAGGATCTTTCACTATCTATTCACCAACATCTCGAACTGGCAAAACCCCACCAACAACAGAAGACCCAAAAAAGTCTTCATATGTTTTAAAGAGCACAATTAAGACAGAAAGCAGATGTCGAGAAATGGGTGAATAGCTAGTGAAAGAACATCTAAAGTTATTTTGCAGGACTTCTCCAAGAACAATTGCTTGAAAAAGTGGTGGCCCTGATTTAAAAGACACTCAAGTCACCAGATTTCTTTTGTGCAGCTTTGTGGAATAAGTCTTTTATCTCCTGCTGTCTTAAACAAAGACAAGAATTGGTTATTGCGGCCCATTAACTCCTCTTTCTCAGCAGTTCATTTTTTACAGCCATCATTCCTAAATACTTTGAAACAGCATGGCCAGGGATCATTTCTGCCTCAATGTCTCTCTCCAGTTTGTGTATACAATGGAGACCCTGCTCTTTTCAGATCCTGCAGACAGCACACCCAAAACGAGAGTGTTACAGAGTCTTCGTGTGGTGAAGGATTCTGCAACACTCTCTACTCCTGCTCCTCCAGCACTGAAATTTGGTGACCTTTGGGCCACTCTGAGGAACACCCTCCTCTGGCAGAGATCAAGGAGGGGGTGATGGAGAATACTTCCCACTGTGATGAGGTGAAAGAGGGTCTCTGCTGGAAAGTTGAGTTTCTGTTTGAATTAACATTTCACTGTCGTTACTTTCTTATGTTTTAGGGGATACATAGCCTCTGAAAGCACGTTTTTGTTATTTAAATCTAGAGTTGTTTTTTGTTTGGGGAGGTGGCAGGGCCAGTGGGAGGGAGAAGGGAACAGGACCAATCCAAGGAAGACTGAGAGTGGGACTGTTTTAGTTAACAGCATGCTTTCATTGCTGTTAAAATATGTTTATATTTATATATATATTTAAAACAGAAAAGAAAAAAAATTCCTTTATAGAAGCATTCAGCTTTTGAGCCATAGAAGCTTTCTGCTATAAATACTTCCAGTGTCCTTGTAATACTTGCTGCATCATGCCTTAATGATATTCTGCACTAAAGGCTGGCAGGTATTCGGTACCTGCCTCAAACTATTAGGCTAACCTGTGGGCACTTGTCTAAGAGGAGATGAGTTAGTCAGCTCTGCTACCAGCTCATCAGAAAGATGTGATTTGACATCCTGGTAACGTTAGATCTCTGTAAAATTAGCTTTAGGAAGTGCAGCATCTCAGTATTTCAGGTATTCAGCTGTAGTGAAGGCAAGTTACCCCTCACTGCAGAGCACCCCTGACTCCAGGTGAGACACTGTTCTGGGGAATATATCTTGTGAGATGATAGTACTACATAGTGACTGCACTTGCCTCAAATGTTTGATGCCCAAAGTTGAGAGTTCTACTACACATACACACATCATGAACAGATATACTCAGGGCTTTGGTAACAGACTCTCTTCTAATAATTGGGGAGTCCTGTCAAAAACCTAAAATAAGCCATTTCTCTCCCAAGTCTCCCCAAATGGCACTACTTCTCCACATTTCTTCTGCAATAGTAACATCAGCAAGCATAACTGAAGAATGCTCTGTTCAAAAATGTCCCAATCGAACTACAGGCATTTAAAAAAATATTTCATGTAGGATGGTATATAATTATTATTTACCATTATTGACATGTGTCAAAGGAAGTGTCACTCTAATCTCAAATATATTTAACACCATCCACACAACTTCCACATGCCTCAAGTAGAAGGATTAATGTTCAGCACGTAATTTTCAAGCAGTGTAGCAGAGAAATTTAGGTCCTCCCTTCCCTCCTGCCCTGACCATGCACACACACGATTTTCTTTAACTCCCTGAAAGTTGCTGCATTATTAACAAGTCAAAGACATTAAAATAAACCTGGAGAGGAAGCAAATATTTTCTGAGCGTGCAGAGTATAGCATTTCAGTAAGATTGCAGAGACGCAGCTATGCTGGAATGTCAAGTGACATTGGTTCCATTTGAAGCAGAGCAGACCACAAATATGTCTAGGAGAGTAAACATATACCTGTGTAACTTACCCTTACAGTGAACATTTTTGTCTGCAAGAGACTCTTAAATGTTGCCAGAAAACATAACATAAAAAGGACATAATTGCGTCCAGGGCAAACTCAAAAATATTCAAGCAAATACTGACCCAGATAGAAACAACATTCTTTGCAAGTCTGCAGTGAGCAATGTGGATTTTGGTTATCATCACTGAACAGAGCATTTCTTAAGACTGCTGCTTCAGTTTTAAGGGAAAGGCCACATGTTTTCATTACTTCTGAACTACAGAACAAACAATTGACGCACAGAAGGCTTGAGAAGTTCAGTCCTAAGGGAAAAAGGAATTCTGCCATATCATGCCAGTACAATTGTTAAATAGTGACATAATGCAGAACAAATATAGATTAATCTAACATCATAAAGGAGAAGGTAAAAAATATTATGAGTCTTATGAAGTGGGGACAATATACCACCAAACATACCCACTTCCCAAACCACATAACTGGCTATTACTGGAGTGACAGCAAGCCAGTACTTCCTCAAGGGATCCATTCTGTGTTTCTAAGGGGTCTATGCTTATCTATGTTTCCAACTCTGATCTCTAGCTACAAATCCAAAGCACACCCATGGTTTTATACTTAATACTGCCTTTCCATTGAAAATCTATTCTCCTGTCTCACAATCCTGTGTGCCAACTATTACAACTTTTTTTTCTCTATCCTTCGTACATGCAATTTTATGTTATTCTTAGCCAGTGAGAATAGTTGTGAAGACTATTGTTGTACTTTTCTGTTTTTTTATCATATCTGACAGCTTTCCATTTACTAGCTCTTCTATATAGTATTATCTACCTCTTTGTTAAAATGCGTGTCATTTTTTTATATAAAAAAGACCTAGGGAGATTGTTTCTCACTACCACCCAGGGAATGAACCATCTGCCTATAGCTGAAATTTTTAAACAAGGGTACCAATAAGTCCATTTCCCTGATGCTGATCAGCAGAGAGAAGATTCATCCTCTTAAAGCCCCATTCCTTATTTACTTCTTTAGAAGTTCCTGTTACCAAAACACCTGTTTTGATAGTGATAAAGGCTATGGCCCTTAGATCACTGCTTCTTCCTCTTTCATCTCTCTTTATCTTTGCCTTCCCTTCACACTTCAGCTCTTACTCAGGTTTGAAGCTCTCTGGACCAGAACCATCTCTTCAGTCCACATTCTTACACGGTTCAGGCAAAAGTAGAGCTCTTGGGCACTAACAGCAGCAAGACCAGGAAACCAGGTAACAAGAGAATTAAACAAGCTGTGGCTTATCTGAATTCTCACTTTGACAGCTACATGTTTTCAAGTTAAGCTGCACATTGTGGTCTGCCTGTTTTACTGATTCTTCTCTGAACCCAAGCCACATAGGCTGTCTGTTCTATCCAGAGCCAAAAAGCACTGACCACAGTAGAACCACAACTACTCAAAAGTTGGACTATCAATCTGATACACCTGGTTTTAACTGCTACTGAGAAATCTATAGCCACATTTTTCCTAAATTCCTATGAAAATAAACAGATTTTGGGTCTCTGCTGGTGGTGAGTGGGGAAAGTATCAGATCATTAAAACAGTAGTGTGTTTGACCCTTACAATGAAAGAACTTCTGTTTCCACAGAAAGCGGGGGAAATCAATTTCTGTTACAATAGTTAACAGAAATGTTTTCAATTTTTTAAGGTTCCACAATGAAGAGTAAAACCTTTAAAGTTAAAATAAATGGCAGAGCTATGGAGAATCGAAAATCTAAGATCATTGACATTTCCCTGCTGATTCATTCTACAACATGAAGACAGCCACAAATCACCAATTTCAATAGTCACAAAGCCCTGCATGGCTTCACTGCAGCTTTCAAATTCAGAGGCTGGAAAGATCAGCTAGGTCATCTCATCCACTCTCCAGAATCACTCCCAGTGCTATTTGCTCATTTTTGCTCAGAAAGATAGTAAAATATGTAAGGTGCTATTAAAATGAGCAAGGAACCAGGGGAAATTAGCACCAAGCACTACACAGTGATAAAATGTGGATAATGAAGAAGCTATCAGGTTATGTTTTATATGCACATTAACAACCCACTGGGGACTACTAAAGTATCTGTAAACAAATGTAACTGCTGATTACATGCCTTACAATTTCACAGTTCCATTTAACAATACTTTTTTTCTTTACATTTAACTACCATTTGCTTCAGTGCATCTATAATGGTAAACCATGGGTGAAGATTCACTCCACTAAAACTATTTTCTCCAATAATTTTATTGTAGTAATCACTACAAATTCAGAAATCAATTTCACTGCTTTCCTGCTTTTGGCACTATCAAGTTTGTTCTTGATATAGATCTTAACCTAACCTCTTGACCTTGTCCATGCTGTAAAGCTTGAGTCAATTTATTCCCTAGTTCTTTTTCAGCCAGCTCCTTTATTTTCTTTGAAAGGCTCTCTTCCTCTCATAGCCTGTGAACATGCCAAAGAGCTGCATTCTCCACATACTCCAGTCATTCAGCCTTTAAAAAGTTCTCATTTGCTCCCAATTTTTGTTTTCACAAAGCAAATCCAAAATTCTCTATTCCCTCATCTTCCCTATAGCTTTTCTCTGTAAGCTTCCTTAACAATGTCAATACACCAAAACCATGCTGGCTTTCTATCTGACACTGCTGACCTCACCTACCCCTTAGTTTAGATACATATTCTAATTTGCCCTTACAGAAAAAGCAATTCTTCCCTTTCTTCCTTCACCATGCTGCTATTGTCCACATTCTCCTCTCACTCTATCTCCCACCTTCATTTATCAATCCACCCTATACAGTCCTAAACATTCCAGTAGTCTCTGTAGATCCTTTCCAAACATCACGTCACCTCCAAGGTTTCCCATTCACAGAAACATGTGATACTGGAATACCTCACAATTGTAAAGGCTCTGATTATTCTACTCTGTTTGCACTCTGCCCATGTGATGGATGACAGTTTCCAGGATCAACTTATCTGCTGCTCTCACAAGCACCACAGCATTCTCTCCCACCCAAGCTTCTCTAGCTACACCTAAAAGTTCTGTAGAGATGTAGCAGAAATGCAGATGTTTGAAGGCCAAGAACATGTGAAGTTACCTCAGTACGTTGCTCTGATGGAGCCATTCAAATTATCTGCTGACCTCTATTTCTGTGCTTTCTACAGAAATTCAAAGAGCAGCAAGATGTGTCATCAGGAGATGTGAAATACTTAGCCTAGCCATTTATTTTGCTGAGTGTGAAATCATGTGAATGTACACCTGACTAGCTTTAAATGCAAAAAGAATGAGTGCACCCTATGATACTTATCAAAAACAGGAGGAATAAACTTAGTTTTGGCTGCACAATTCGGCAGCAAGGGTTCAGACAAATATAACCAAAAAAAATAGAAGTTTCCTGTTGATTGCGGAAGAGCAGGGAAAGAAACAGATTCCTTTCTTTTTTAAACTACAAACCGGACTCCTGTGAATTGTATCTTTTGGATTTTATTTCTCAGCAAACTAGAATATACTGACTTCTGTAAACAGAAGTGTAGTTTGCATTTTCAAAAAATTTAACACCAAGAAGTCAACTTACAAACACGAATGGCTATTACTCTCCTTCTTGCTATTGAGACAACTTGTGAAAGAACTCAAGGCGAAAGAAAGGATTATATAAAAGTTTCTCATTCATTATGTTTAGAAACAGGAAAATTTATAACAACATTATGCTGAAATAATCCTAAATTAATCTAAGAGTTCCAATCCCCTCCTTCCAATCAGATCAAGCAATGCATCAGAATTATTTCTTGTGCTACAGTTTACCCATCAGAAGCCAATATACAGCACAACTTTTTCTTTACGTGCCAATCTTGAGCAGCATTACTTAATGACCTCAACATTAGGGCTGCTTTTCACAAACAAGTGAGGAGTCAAGGCTTGCCCTGTAAAATAGAGATGCAGCCAGGGAACATACAATACATGACCTCTCCGTGCTCCTCCTTCATTGCATTGCATACCTAACCAGAGCTGGAGGTTTCAGATAGTCCTAAGGGTCTATCTTTAGGTGGCCGGGTTAGAAAGATTTAATCAGTTGCCTGCAACACCCAGAATCTTTATGCTTCTATTAAAAATCTACTTCCAGGGAAGTGATACCAGCATAGTTACACACTAATTTGTCATGACAGGCCCATTGCAAAAGATGTAGCTCACAGGCAGTCTTGCCATATACTTCTAAAAAGATTAGAAAATAATTAATGTTTTAAAAGCTTCAGGCATTTTGTTTAACAAAGAGATTAAACATAATGCCAAATAAACCTTTTTTTCATCTGTTTATTTGACATACATGCTATTACATGTTTTAAGTTACTTAAGCACAATTAACTAAACCTGAGATAATAGCAAGGCTGCCAACCACAGATCAGCTGTTCAAAACTTTTAAGGCAGGTAACTAAACCAGCTTCAGTTTATTGGAAAAGAGATAGGAACACTAACAACAGTGGTTATTTACCTAGTCTGAAAGTAAAGCATCTGACAAGACAGAAATCAAAAAACTTCCAGGCTATAGTAGGTGACCAAGGTTACATATGTAATTAGCTGGACATCCCAAAACTGCCTTGGTTCCCAGGCATTTTTGGTGCATGGATGCTTTAACAAAAAAAAACCAAAAAAACCAAAAAAAACACCAAACCAAACAGAAAAAACAAAATCAAAACCAAACCCAAAAACAAACAAACAAACAAACAAAAAACACCAAAAAAACCTCCAAACCTATCAAAATTAATGTTGGGGAGGAAGGCAGCTCAAAAGGTTAGTACTGAGAGTTCATATTTAAAGTTGCATTTTATGAGGAAATTTACATAAGCAAGAAAAAAACCCAAAGCATAAAAAAAGTCATGACAAGAGCTCTGGTGCCCTGAAAAGGATTAAAAAGAAGTGCTGCAGGGGATGAGTCAGGAAAGAGTCAAGTGTGAACAAGAAAAAGACGAGGGTAGAGCCAAGTTGTTCAGTTGGACCAATGCAGTTGAAAAATACTTCCTACAAACCTTATTCTGATAAAAACTTACTAATATGACCTCAAATATCTATTGTGCCATCCGAAAGGAAACTGGCAGACCACTGAAAACAAACTTCAAGGGAAATACCTGAATCTCACAGAGCAAGTACACATTAGCAGAGAAATACAAAGAGGAACATAACAGTGAACAGGGGAGCAGATGAAACTGGTGAAGATGAAATGACAGAAAGAAACAGCAGGTTGCAGAAGATGAGATCTATAAACCCCACTAACAGAAATGCAATTTGCAATCAAGACAGCTGGTACAGGTCATTCAAGGACAGAGTCCAAGAGAAGAGGACCACAGAGATTTAAATTGAGAGCTGCTAAGAAACATTGAACAAAGACGATAATTTATCATTTTTTCAAGGCTGTTTTCTTTTTTTTTTTTTTTTTTGACATGTTTTTTAAAAACTTCATTAATCCTTCAGATAACTATTTGAACTTCTGCAGGCATCTTGAAGATCACCTTCAAATTAAAATGGCTAACATGGTCAGACTCCTTTCCTCTAACAAAAAAAAATTGATACAACCACTTGATCCTGCTCTAACATTATTTACATGGGAAAGAAATTTCTTCGAAGACTCAAGTTACCAGCTGACGTAAAAATTGAACCAGAAAGCTGGAAGCTGGCACTACATGTGTTCAGATTAGCAAAAGAAAAAAAAAAAAAAGGAAGTAAAACCATTGCTGTAAATTCATGCTGAAATAATTAATTTGTGATAAAAAAACCCTAAAGTGCCAACCTAGTGCGCTATTATTTTAAATAAAGAATGAAAGACTTATTTTAAAGAGCTGTTCTTGCTCAGAAAACATAACAGATTGTTGCAGGAATTGTTCTGTGACTTGATATGGCCCTACACTGTGCAAACTAAGATGACTGTTCCATTTTTGTATAAACATACAAACCTCTTGCCTCCTTCTCTCTGTTACACTAATAAACATTCCATATAAGAAAATGATGAAGCTCTTCATCTTCTAATAGCCCATATCTGTGTCATAAAGAAAACTGTTTCCCTAAAACCACCAAAACCATCAACACTCACACCTGCCTGCTTTTACATTTTCAGTATTGCATTTTCTACAAGGTTTTAATTGCATATCTAGAAGCTCACACTTAATATTAATTTTGTGACTTGAACAATAGGTTTCTCCAAAATCTGTTTCTGATGAATGCTGCAACCTATCTCCAGTTATTGTCTCTCTTTATGTAACAGAACTTGAACATAAGAAAATATTAGTCCTGGTGACTAAGCTACAGGTAGTACAGTTGTAGGAAAAAAGATTATTTCAATTACTTAAAAGCCCCTAAATATTGTAGTAGTCAGAAAGTTAAAGATGGGATAAGGAAACATACTGCCCCTGAGACCAATATCAAGTTCCTAATTCAGACTTTAGAGTTCTGGTTTGCAGAACGTATGGTTAATATGAAAGGACATGATTTGCAATGTACATTATGAATACAATATACTACCTTAACCCTAGAATGAAACCAATAAACTTCATGCAATGTAGTCTAATTTATAATTGATTTTTAAGTGCTCTTGACAGAACTGGCGACACATTTTTATTCATCCTTTCATTGATTCATAAGACTGAAAAAAAAAGAAAAGCAACAAAAACCCCAACCTAATTGTTAATAATGAATTCAGCAATTTCAGCTAATTAAAAAACTTGGACAAGAACCTACCTTTAAAATGCCCACTCACATACTCAGAAGTATCACTTGGATTTTTGAAAATATCCTTCTTTTTCATGTTTATGAATAGGAAGTTGTAAGAATTTTGCAAAATGTTAGTACTTACTTATCTCCAAAGAATTTTCTCCAGAAATCTGCAGCATCGGCTTTCGTGATACGGAAGTTATCACCCTGGAATTGGCCATTTGGAAAAATAGCTTTGATTTCTGCTAGCATGTGGCTGAAGATGAGGGACAGCTTTGTTAGGTTTCTCCTGTAGATGTAAGAGGGGAAAAAAAAAAAAAAATCACATCAATCCTTAGATTTTAATACCCTCAATCAGTCTCTCAGTATCTTGTGTATCCTACATATTTGTGTAATAACCACCGTGTGATACGAGAAAAAAACTGAGCTTTCAACTGAAAACATATCAGGTAAACACAAATCATCAGTCTGTTTTCCATGCATTTCTGAGGACATATTTATCATACCGTTCAGCAAAAGAACAGATTTGAGTTCTCAGATGCATATTTCAGATACATTTCTGATCTCCATAAAGATTAAGCATGTGCATTCCTGTTTCAATTACTGCAGCAGCAGAAACTTATACTAATTAGAGAGCTAACATTAAAAAAACAAACTAACAAGAAACCCCACACTAAAAACCTCAGAATATGGTTTGATATGTGACACTGAATCTATTTTAGTTCAGGTTTCTAGAAATATAAACACAGCACAGGACTTGGTTTACTCTTTTTTCCTACAACAATTTTTTTCTTTTTTGTTAATATTCTCTTTTTAAATTCCTTCACTTTAGTTAAAACTTCCTTTCAGTTCTCAGCAGCATGCTGGAAATAAAAATCAAGCTTCTTTGCTATCAGCTCACTTCCATAAGCTTTCCAGACTTGTATCAGTTAATAAAAAATTATTCCATTTTTTGAACAGAAACTCCACATTGTACAGTGCAAAGAACATACAATACTTAAATGCTAATGATCATTTTGTATGGATAAATCTGTGAGATGTGATTGGAGAAGGAGAATGGTGGAGCAATTTGTATGAGAATTTCCTTCTGGAGATTCTTCGGAAGATCTCTGCAGTAAACAAGGGGATACTTCCCATCTGATACATGAAATCGAGACCACCCAGGAGACTGAGCAGTTTCTGATGAAGAATTTTTATTATGTATTTCAATGAAGTTTTTCACAAGTTAGAAATGTCCTGTGTCCAGCCCACTGACCTTTCATGAACTCAGGTAACTACTTAATAGTGCTTCAAACAATTTAGTAAGAAACATGATAAAATGCTTATCATGTAATTTTTTTGCACTTGTAGGAAGTATTTTAAATTAATTCAAACTTATAAATAAAACCCTAGCTAGATGTAAAGAGTAAGATTTTTTTCACATGCATACCAAATAGTTTTCAGAATGCTCAAAGTCTCAAAAAAACCCCACAGTTCAACAGATTACCCAGGACATTCCTGAAAGAATACTCAACTTAGTAATGAAGCAGTAATTATTCCAAATAAATTTGTGAACTTTAAGATTCACGTGGAAGCTGTGTTGCAGATTTTACTACAGATTTTGCTACCAAGAAAACTTTGATAGTTTATTTTTAAAACAGATGATTTAAAACAAACGGAGCCCTGATGAGCACAGGGTTCATCAAGATTCAGAAAGGTTGTAGGGATAATTCAGTCCTTCAACCCCTCCAGTATAATCAGATACCTATAATTATCATGCCCAACTGTTCCTTATTTTTTGGATTTGTTCCTTCCTATCCCCCTTCCTATTTCCTTTGTACTTTAATTACAGACACATGTTCCTTATTATTTTATTCCTCAGAACTCAAGCTTGATGCAGAGAGTGAGCAACAGCTATTTCAGTGTTGCTTCCTCAGTCTGCCCTAGGCCCAAGATTAAGCAAGAATTTTCCTGCACTCAGGAGAAATGTGAGCATAATTCAGTGCAAGTTTGAACAGAGCAATCCCTTGCCTGGTACACCATGTCTCTCTCTTCATAAGCAATGTACTGTGCTGCAGGGGTTCTTTTCAGGTACAAATTTACTTTGTGAGCTTGCTGGATTTGTGAGGCTTGAGCCCTGTAGTTAACCAAGGGATGAAGTCATGTACAAGTGCCATCTAGAGCACTTCCTTACCCAGAGGGGAGTGAGGGGGGATGTATCTGGACGCATGCATCCATACACACACCTTGCCCACTAGATATAGTTCCCTCTCTACTTTGCTCTCCTGAGATCCCATCTGGAGTACTGTGTCCAGTTCTGGAGCCCCCACCACAGGAAGGACATGGAGCTCTTGGAGAGACTCCAGAGAAGGTACATGAAGGTGATCTCAGAGGGCTGGAGCACCTCTCCTGTGAAGACAGGCTGAGAGAGTTGGGGTGGTTCAGCCTGGAGAAGAGGGCTCTGGGGAGACCTTATTGCAGCTTCCATGTACCTGAAAGGCCCTACAGGAAAGCTGGGGAGGGATTTTTTACAAGGGCATGGAGTGACAGGACAAGGGGCAGTGGTTTTAAGCTGGAAGAGGGTAGATTTAGGTTATACAGTTTTAGAATTAGGAAGAAATTCTTTACAGGGTGAGGGTGGTCAGACACTGGAATAGTTCACTAAGGAAGGTTGTGGATGCCTCATCCCTGGAATGTTCAAGGACAGACTGGGTGGGGCTCTAAGCAACCAGGTCTAGTGGGAGGTGTTGAAAGGTGCAGGGGGATTGGAACAAGAAGATCTTTAAAGTTTTTTCCAAACGGAACCATTCTATGATTCTGTTGCTACACAGTATGTAACCAGAACCAAAACTGGTAGGAAATGGAAAGCAAATGCAGAGTATGGACATGCATCCAAATGGCTGTCTCTACATCAGAGTTCTTCCTATCCTCTTTGAACAGTGTCAGCAGCTAACTAGTTTGTTTCATTACAAATATTGGTTAAAACAAAAAAATTGAATTATTTTTTGATTGTATTTGTACAAACAAAGAAGATGTTTAAATATCAAATTAAGATACCCTCTTTTTATCTGACTGCAAAGCTGAAACTTGAAACCAACTAGAACATCTGTACCTGAACATTCAAAACTGCATGTATGCATAACTTAAACCAGCAAGTTCTCGATCATTCATACAGTAGCTGTGCTTCCTCCTTAATTTTGATTCTTGTTATACCAGACAATCATGTCAAGTCCCTCTTTGGTATCAAATAATCATGATAAATCATGCCTTAACTTTCCACTTTCCTATTTTTTTTCTTTGACATTCTGAAGTATGTATTATACAAATTCTATTTAGATGTCCTTAATGTGATACCAGATCTCAGAAACTTAGTGAGACAGAGATGCCAAGTTCACTGATTTAAAAAATGGTTTTCGAGAATTACACAAGATGCAGAGATACCACCAAGGTGGGCCAACTCTGCCTACCTGTGCAGTTCACTCTTTTCACAATGTCTATTCATTTTAGCACATGTACTTTTCCTCTCTTGGGAAAGGCTTTCTCAAGGCATCTCAAGAAAAACATACTCCATGTTATCCACTTGGCAGTCCGTGTGGCTCTATTTTCTAAGACAGAATGACTCTTTTCTCCCTCATATAAAGCCATGTAAAAAATTTTACATTTTATTTTCCATTCATAAAACAAAGTAGTCAAATCCTATTTACTGGAAAAATCAAGCCATCAGTTTTGGCATTTTGGTGAATAATCACAAGGATGCCAGAGAACTGGTCAACCTGAGCCACCTATTTTAGGGCTTATTCCCACCACAAGGCTGTAAAGAAATCAATCTTTATCAGCTCAGTCCACACCTCTGACCATAACCCAGGCTCTTCTGGTCACAGAGAAAACTGTTGCAGTGGCAGAGGGACAATTGTACTGAGAGTCCAGTGACACAGAACTAAACAAAAACCCTCTAGAGAGAACATTTGACTCACTAGGTTCTAGCAGGGGACAGTATCTTAAGGAACTGTATGGGAGATACACCTCAAAAAAAGGCTATCCAAATTAGAGAGAAACAATTATTTTAATTACACAGCAGACACCCTTCAGAGTTTAAAATTATAATATAGTTTCACTGGCAACCTGGAGCAGGCTAGAGGTGGGATTTCCTAGGCTCTGTTATGCCTGGTACAGAGCACAAGCATTTCCTTTATTTCTGTAGAGAGAATGGGTTGTTGCACTGATGGGAAAAATCTTATCTTTCAGACACTGAAATCAAACAAGACTGCCTCTTTACACAAAATTGAACCAAAATGATCATTCGACACAATAAAGTATATTCTGTGGTATGATTTAAGAATATTTTCACAATAAATGATGCTATATCAACAGCATTTTATCTATTGCATAATTTAAATTTCTTCCATATTATTTGCAACATACTCAATACTTATTACTTGGCATTTTTTCTATGATTCATGCTTAGCTTTTGCTTTCTTTTCCCAACTCAAATTGATGCCATAAAGTTAAAAACCCTTGCTGAACACAATTTGTTGCCAGACATGTTTGTATATGACTGATCTACTGAAGAAACAACACAGTTTGAACCAACTCCACAACAGCTAAGATATAAAAACAAAAATCTGATTTTTTCATTTAATTATAAATTTGTAAAGGTCTATTGAATCAGTAAATATCTTCTGGTTAATCAGAAGAAAGAGGCATTTTCCTGATTTCAAAATTAATTTCTCTTTTGGAGTTATACCTAATCAGAAAGTTTTCTTAAATACAGAAGGCAAAGCCTAAACACAAGAATTTTGAGTTTGCTTACTTTACAATAAATGACTGTTCTTTACTATACTACAGTATACTACACTGTATTAGAAATTACTATTCTTTACTATAAATGATATTCTGAAACAATTTTCTCTTCAACTCTGGGGATGGAGGTCAGGCTAGAGAATACTGCAAAGATTTCCTAACTCAAGGACTTTTCGAACACTCAGTCATATGTGATTTGAAACAGGGTTTAATGAGGGAAATACTACAACTTCCCAGCCATAACCAGAGCAGAGGCAGCTAGCAGTAGAAAGTCTGAAGCAGTCCTATCGGCCTCCCTGGATCTATTAAACCCGAAATTGAAGCACGATGGGTATGCAATAACACAGGTAAGGTTTGGCTGTGTCGATTTGTAATCACCGTATGAAAGCTAATTTCTTTTTATGGAAGACAACATGGCCTAGAGCAAACAGAAATGGATGGTGAACTGGGCAGTTTCACTTCCCTTTGGCCAGCAGGCAGATTGAAGAGGTGGGAAGAACACCCGTGTCCAGCATTTACTGCCTGCATATGCAGATGTATGGAATAAAATACTCAGAGAGCTCCAAATATGCTTGACAGAATCAGAATATGCATAAATGCACAAAGCAAAGCATACATCTGTGTCCTTAATGCTTCATAATCACTGGGTTTCACAAATAAGAGCCAAGTCAAAGTTGTTCTAGCAACAGGCACTTAGATCTCCTACAACTTGAAATGCATAAACCTGCTTATATACTGTTTGTGTAGATTTCTACGTTTATGATTGTGTATTACTATCTCCCATGAAAATTATTGTAAATATTTTACAACTACAAATATTACTAGAAAAAAATACAATGTAGAAAAGAAGCCAGACTGTCTATCTCTGAAGTTATGTCACTCAAAAAATCAGGTTACTGCCAGGTGTCCCATCTTCATTGCACCCAGTAAGTGTTCAGTCTTTCTGCATCCACATACACAGACTTTGCTAAACAACAACCTCATGTAATAAAAAACACATCAACTCTTCAGGACCATAATATATAACTAGAGAACTGTGGCACAGAAAAACAGTCTTTAGAGATAGACTAAACTCTATTTGGCAACTACGAATATTTTTCAAATAGATCCGACACAAAAGTATGCCAAACTATTACTATATAGCAGATAATTTCTCTACAATTATTATCTAGAATAATTGTACAAAGACAGCTCTGTTAGCTAGCACAACTGCAAATCATAACTACTTATTAACCAAGATAAAAGAAAGTTTGAAATGCCTTCATAAGGTGAACTGCTTATTTTAACTTCTAAAAATCCATCCCCCCTAAATATTAAAGTTTCAAAACCCAAAGCATATGTACTGAGCTCATTTCAAAGAATTAGTTATATTCAAAACAGATTTCTGATCCATACACTCAAGTTGCAGTAAAACACAGGAATAATGCAAAATATACGTTCCCAGTTCAGAGGGCTATAATGGAGTCCTGTTTCAGGTACAAATGAGGGTAAGGGAGACCCATGTTCTAAGCTCTTCCACTCCACTCTACTCTCAGAGTCCAGCACTTATATTTTGTTCTCCAAGATTCCATTCTGTGAAAAAAAGGCCCTTTCCAAATTGTTTCCTGATTGTATCTTGCCACTGTGAAGAAAATCATAGCTGCCCATTAAAGCCCCTTGAAAGATTATACTTCTGCCGTGAACTACTGACAAGCGACGGACAGGAAGGCACAAAGTTACATGCAAAAATCATGGAAAAAAAAAATATGAGCAAATGTGAATTTCTGAAGATCTCCAGAACATGTCTAAAAATTATATACATCGCTAGCAGTTCACTACTGATAATCCAATATAACCCTGACTCATTTGTCCCCCTTCCTCCTCAGAACTTCCCCTTCCACAGTAAACATAGGAAGAAAAACACAAAACAGACCCAATCCTGCTGTTTTCGAAAACTATGTATGGAATACACTCAACAACAGAGCTCTCCTTAACGCTTCAGAGGAAGTTAAGGAAACCAAAGATTCCTATCAACACTCCTGTGAAGAAAAAACCCAAACATTTACCATCACATTTGACAATCAGATAAACCCTGGGTCTAAGGACAGGGTATTGTTCAGGAATCAAGGAAGGATGAAATATTCTTGGGACTAAGAATAAGCATGAGCTCCATTTCCCACTTATGTCACTGACTCACAGAAGAAACACCGAAAAATACATTAATTTTCTGTACGTTAGTATTCCTTATCTGTAAGCCTTAGAAAAAAATTTATAAAAAAGTAAAAGAAAGACTGCCTTAAACATGGTAAGGTTCAGCCAATAATTAAATTCAACATGAAAAACAAGTATAAAACTGTAAGAAAAGCACTGGAGGCAGCTCCTACTTTTCCTTGAATCCTGAAGGAATTGCACTTATGAGTAGGAACGCGACAGCCTTCCTTGAATGTCTCTCTCCCCATCGGCCTCTTTCTGACAGATACGAGGAGTTCTGTGCAAGTCTATTGCAGCTGTGCTGTTCACAATGGATACCAAAAAGACAGGATGGTAGATTTTGGGTAAGGATGTGTGGTAAAAAGTTGATCACAGTGTCACCTTGAATTTAACTCCCATCTTTTCCTTTGCTTAAAAGTCCTTTTACATTGGTACACCAACTTCCACCAGAAGTCTGGTTCCTTTCATTCACACATTTTTAAGACCAGAAGAATATCAAAAGGGGAGATGGCAATGCTTGATGAATTCAAAATTTCACTCCATCTTTCAAAACCATTTATCAGCTGTTGTTTCTATATGCTGCCCAATTTATGCAAAAATAAAGAATGAACATTATACATACAGCTTAGTAAAGAACATGGAATATGAACACAAAGGAAGGAAGATGGCCAGGGTCTCTCCAAATCTAAAACTACAAACTGATGAGTCTGTCCACACACTCTCTCTGATCTTTCACATATAAGCCAGAATGCTGTCATGCCTACCAACAACTCTTAAGCAAAGTTCCACCCAAGGATTATATTTGGTTTTTTGCTAACAAATACTCCCTACAGCAGTGATAATGAATAGCTCTTCTCAGCTGGGCTTTACAACCCACGTTTTGAAAATTTCACTACTTCCATTTGTGACTAAAGGACAGTTATTCAGCAGAGATTAATGTCTCAAGGTACTCATAAAGCCATTTATTCTCTTTTCTCAGTAGTATTTAGGTACATGAGGTAAAAAAATCTAACCATGAAACAAAAACACAAGGGGTGTTAGCAGGAGTTAAAGTAACAAAGGAAATACTGTCTGCATAAACCGAAATGCAAGTTTGCAAAAATGAAAAAAATGTGTTGAGAAGCTAAATATCTAACAATTCTCCGAATAAATACTTATCTCTACTTATGCAAAAGGACAGAGGTAACAAAAAAAACTCTGTAGAGAATGCTACCCCCAGAAAGAAATTTGAATAGAACAGATCTGAATAGTTACACAAAGAATACTATGTAAAGGTAGTCAACCCTACAACATTTTAAGCAGCAACATCAACCACGAGCTAATAGATTTATTGATTTTTATTACACAGATGTTTGACTGAACTGCTATATCATCCTTACAAAATAGATGATTTAAGATACTTAATCTGATACACAAAGAGATGTAAAAATAGAGCTGCTTTGTTTAGTTTTATTTGCTACTTTTTAACAGTGAGTGGTTTTTCCACAATGGTTCCACTCATCAGTATCAATATATAATTTAGCACTGTTCTGTTTCCCCTGTCTTCCTCCTGTAGTTGCCTTTGTCTACCAAGATCCAATGTCATTAACTGAACACTGACCAAAGTGTAAAGCCAAATATCTGCATCTATAGTAGAAGTTGTCATAAATCCCCAGGAACAAGTTTTGGGGAAAAATCCTGTTTTTGAGAAGCTGAATTAAGGCACTGAATACATAAGTATGTAAAGCTTTCTTAAAAACAGGAATGAATTAATATGAAACAAGGAAGAAGCAAATATCATGCCTTCACCACTCTTTCAAAACTATTCCTTCCAGCAGAAGGAACAGTCAAAAGAACACTACCAAAATAAGCAGTCTGCTAACAGCAAAGGTGTGATCAGTGCAATTCCATAGCACCTGATTAGGAAAGCAAACATCTTGAATTTCACTCCAAAGTGTGCTCATGACTATAATTGACACTGTCTATGTACTAGAACTATAACTGATAGCTTCAGCAGGTGTTTCCCTACTGCCATAATCCTTGTGAAGGTTACTTGGGTTGGAGATTAAAGCGCATCCGTGCCAGGTCCTGCAGAGCCACATGCAGAAGAGGACACTTCTGTATGTGGAGCAGCTCGAGTGACTCTGGAAAGGATGGATGCAAGGCTGAGTCTGGCACAGCTCCTGTCACAGCCAATGGCAGTAGCCAAAAGGCCAAGGGTGGCACAAGGAGGTACTGGTGTGACTGGATGCTTTAGCTGCTTGACAGCAATGAGCACAAGTAAGA
This sequence comes from Florisuga fusca, assembly GCA_038090715.1. Taxonomy (NCBI): domain Eukaryota; kingdom Metazoa; phylum Chordata; class Aves; order Apodiformes; family Trochilidae; genus Florisuga; species Florisuga fusca. The sequence goes on along the minus strand of JAAWXA010000004.1, from coordinate 44,916,679 downwards.
GTTTCAGTTTGGTGTTGTACTTCATCTGGTTTAGTGCCATTCAGCACCAGGAAACTCAGTGGCTGAGGTGCCAATACAAACAAAATACACGTGGTAAATACCACCCTGAATTCATCTCTTAGTACCTGGGTCTGCCTGCTACATAAGCAGTAAACAACTCATTACACTTCACTTTTTGGAGTTATGGTGTGCCATCTTCTTAAATAGAAATACTCCAAAACACGTGTTGAGGGCTTGTTCATTTGGAATTTTCTATCCAATGACTCAATTACTGCATCTTAAGAAAAATGTTATTTTTGTTTTCTAAGTGAAATAAATTAAAAAGAGACTCCACAGAAATGGCCATCTTCAGTGATAGGCAATATAAAGTACATAATTTTAAATTCAAAACCTGCATGCTGCAATGGTGTATTTTCTTCTGCAGGCAAATCTTTCTGACTGTCAAACAGTTAATCTAAAATCTTTCAGGCTTGCTGTTTTCACCACATTCAGTGACTGTGGAAAGAATCTGCAACATGATCTATCCAATTCTGAAAGCAGGACTGGTAATGCTTTTTGCTGACATTAAGATGTTTGGCAAATTAATATCTGTATGTCTTTTTTAATATATATATATATGTATATATATATATATAATTCTAAAGTACCTACATCCAATTTTGATATTTAACAGGAAATACTCTTTGAATTGTATGTGTCTCCTAGTGAAAATTTACACAAATTTGGCCAAATGATTAAAGTGGGGGAAATCTTAGCCAAGGACCAAAATAAAATTCAAAATTCTCAGGTCCTACAGTTTATTAAACTCCATTTGAAATTTACAGACAAAAACAAAGCCTAGCTAATGCAGAGGTATAGGGCACAACCCAGTTTTTAAGTAGTGAGCTTTCAACACCAAAAAGGGTAAGATAAATTCTCCATTTTTCCCAGTGAACCCCCAAAACAAACTCAGAAAGGAAGACAAGCCATCTGATTTAATGGCAAAGACAGACATGCTGGAGAAGGCAGATGCTAAAAAATACATGGAAACATAACCTCATTGAAACTTCAATTAAAAGGTATAATGCAGAACAACAGAGGAAAGTCCAAGAGAAACTATCAGTGTTTTTAGAAAATAACTTAAACAGTATGAAAAACTATAAAAACATCAGGAACAAAAGTATATATTTATCGTTGCTTGCTAAGTAAACATTACCCTGTGCATTAAGGTCTACCCATACAACAGTTCCATGGAATAAGAAAATTTCATACTGTATTTAGAGACTGGCACAAAGGGAACCAGCCATGGTCACAAACATAATCTTAGTTCTGGCATTTCTCTTGAGATCTTTACCTTTTCAATTTAAAAATTGTTTTCTTTATATAAGAATATTTTTTTTTTTTTTTAGCTGTAATAAGTGCAACAGCATTTTTACTGGTCAGATCTTCTGATATAGATAAGGAATCTGAATAGATGTGGGGGTTTTTTTCAGATTATCTCAAAATCATAGAATCATAGAATGTCAGGTTGGAAGAGACCTCATGGATCATCTGGTCCACCCCTTCTAATCTCATTGTTTATATGAGATGCCTCAGCACCCTGTTAAGCTGAGACTTGAAACTTTCCGAGGTGGGGGAATCTATCACTTCCTGTGGGAGACCATTCCAATGTCTGACTGTCCTTATAGTGAAATTTTTTTCTTGTGTTCAATCAGGAAATGTGCCACAACCTGCAGAAGTGCTTATGCTATGGCACGTATGATTTCCACTGAGTGCAAGTCAACAAGCTGTTCCAACATTCCATAGAGACTGGCCAAAAGGGAATTTTCCTGGCTGAGTTGCTTCTAAAACTTGATCAGGATACAATACTGAGATGTACACTTTGCCCTAGAACTCAACTTTTTTCTTAAGTCCTTGGAATTCACTTTTTTTAGCCTCTGTTACATCATTGCTTCTATATATTTGTTCTGTGGCTAACTAACCCTCTTCATCCCATATATCCCTCTGTAAAATGTATCATCATTAAATAAGAAAAGAAATTCTCCAACTCTGCATCTTCATAAAAATTTTTTCACAGACCTTCAAATATGTCAAAAGAATTTTTACTCTACGCCCTGAAATAAGATTCCATGTAGGCAGCTACTCTCTTTAAAGCATTCTAAGGGTTGTTTTTAACATGGTCTAAAATACATAGTATTTACCAAAATGAAAATCCAAGTTAAAGCTAAATAACCAAACAAAATACAATAATCAGCCTTCCAACCAAATCTAAAGCTAAAGTTACTGAAGTCCTATCATATAATAAAAAAATCAATTTCCTCAGATGTATTCTAATCAAATCCACCTGAAATCATACACTGAAAATGTTTTCAACATTACTTAGTTCTCAGATGCAGGTTGTTCAGTTCAGTGAAAAATCCCTGTCACATAACTAATCAGTGTCACACTGTGCACGTAGCACAAAAATACACACACAAAAAAGATACCAAGTACTGAAACCGTATGTAGGTCTTAGAATAATCACTGTGCTTATTTACTGAATGTAAAGGGACTTTCAAAGATGTAAGTTGCCTTCTTTAGCCAGAAACCAATACAAACCTATCCTATACACGTGCATATATACACTCAGACAATCAGCCTCCTGTCCTCTTGCATACCCATAAACCATTTAAAATCAGATACACTGCTGTCAGGTTGTGTTAGGAACTTCATCTTCACAGAATAGCAAGTAAAAAAAAAAAAATCAAATATTTGGTTCCAGATTTTTATTTCATGATGTTATACCTACTTACAGCCCATGAGGATTAAGTCACTAGCATTCTAACAAGACAATGAGGAACAATCTGGCAACAACTGGAAATACAGCACAGACCTTATGAAAAGTCTAATAAATGTCCTGTTCATAACAAGGTGTGTGATTTCACATTAAGTAGAAAAAACAGAATTGTCTGTAATATCTTCAATAATTTGGATTGAGTGCAGGGGCTAAAAATGTCAGGATTTAGCTAGATGGTAAAAACCATATGGTAGTATGGTAACAACCATATTTACCATGAAAACTGAAGGAGAATTTGTATTTTCAGGAAGTAATGATGTCAAAATTTCAGAACAGAAGTTGTCTGTACAAACCAAAATAAAGCATTTTGCTTCTTTACTCCCTCATCTCCCATAAGAAGCCAAGGAAGAGGACAAACAAGATCAGAAAGTTCTTTGTGAAAAACTTTTCTATTTTGGTCTAAAGCACAGTAACCAGTGAAGAAATTTATAACCTGACTTGCCCATTAGATTTTTTTTCCCCCTTTCAACATTAATAAGCTTATCCTATTTCAATGACTAGACTTATGAACATGGGTCCTCCCCCACTGCTTTCAACAAGATATTTTCCTTTGTGGACACTTCAATATGTCAGATAATCAGATGGTTTTAAAAACAGCTACATTTCCATGGCCTAAGCAGGATAGGTCTAGCATGAATAAATACTTGGGCTAAAAAAATGGAAAACAGAGGGTAGGTGTCAAGGTTTATAGTATTACTATTAGCTGAATTATATAGGAACCTGCTCTGTTCAGCACATTGACAGGAAAGTGGCAAGGTGATCAAGTTTTTGTTTATACAGCTATTCCAAGGCTACATAGGTGACAGATAATTGCAAATAGCTGCAGTGACTGAACAAAAAAAATGGTAGATGGAGCTCAGTATAAGTGAAGACAAACAACCTATCTGAAAAAATAGCCTTGACCTGATGTACAAAAGGGCAGGCTCTGAGCTAACCATTGCCACTTAGAAGCAAGACTTTGGATTATGACAGATAATTTCATTACAGTACTGGCTCAGTGCTTGTCAGCAGGAAGAGCATACATCAGATATTAGGAATTATTATCAAAGGAACAGAGAACAAAATAAAACATGCCATCAAATCACACCTCTCAGGAAACCAGATATAGAAGAACCAGATATATTAGAGATACATCAAAAGACAACAAATTATCAAAGGGAAGAAATAGCTTCAAAATGAGGACAAACCAAGTATACTGGGAGTCTTCACCTTCGACAAGTAACCTCAGAGGAAACCTGGCAGAAGTCTACAAATTGCAAGTGATGTAAGAAGATGGATGGGGTCTGACAGTAACTAGAACATTAAATGAAGCTGACAGGAAACAAGCTCAAAAAAATCTCTGATCCGCAGAAGTTGTTGCCCCAGGATACTGTGGAGGCAAGTTTAAATAGGCTTGAGGAGAGACTGGAAAAACACCTGGAAGAATGGCTTCACTGAAAGCTACTAGAGTAAGAAAGCACAACAGGCTTAGGAAATCCCTGAGATAAAAATGGCCAAAGGCTGGGAGAATATTAAGGGAATATACTATATTATGCATGTTTGTCCCATTTATTCTTCCTTAAGTATCTGCACTTACACTCACCATGGAAAACAAGAATGGCCATACTGATTTAGATTAAAGGTTTGTCTTAAAGTTCCTAAGACCACTTCATTCCCCCTACAATCTGATTGCACAAAACCTTTAATACCTTATAACTTACAAATTAATTTTGGATGCCAGTTAGTGAAGGGAAGCATCCTACAACTTGGTAATCATTCTTTTTCACCCCCCCTAATAGAGACTGAAAATTTGAAGTTGCCCAGAATCCAGAATCTATCACAAGTCTGGCTGTGCACTGCATAGGAAGAATGGCTTGGCAAACTCTGGCAGTGAGAAGGGGCAGGTGATGCAGTAACACTGCATTAGGCAAAGATCCAAAGTTCTGTGGTCATTCAGGAGCAGAGCACTATACTGTGCTTTAAAATGATAAATGCAGCAAGAACCTAAAAGGGTACTTGCCAACATGGAGAAGTGAGCAGTGTTAAGAGAGCTGATGGTGAAGTCAAATCACAGATGTCTTCCTAGATAATCAGCTTTAATAGTGGGAGCCAAGTAAGATAGCATTCCTAAAATTAGATCAATAGATTTGTAGAGGGTAATAGCCCAAGGAGGATGAGTATAAGTTACCATACCACTGATGGAGTGGACACATCAAAATTCTGAGTGGCAATGTGAAAAATCTGCACATTTTACTGCTGTATCTTATCACAAGCAAGCTATTAAAACAGTACACATGGATACAACCACAACTCGAAATAACAGACTAAAACTCCTTCCAGTGAAAATATATTTTCAAGGCATGCAGGTTCTAAGAGTCACACCCGATTTTTATTCCTGTAGTTTTGCCTAGCAATGCAGTTTACTTTGCTACTTGCAAAAGTAAACATTTTCTGTGATTATGGATTCCTAGAACAATCAACCAGCCTCTGAAAACAAACTGATTTGAAACAGGAACTTAAAACTAAGGACAATATTCTTCCATCAAACACCAAAGCAGTCCAGCTCTTGCTACAAAACCGAGTAAGAACAAAGTAAAAACACAGAAAGCAGCAGACAAGTAATTGCTTCTGAAGTTTAAGTAAGCAAACAAAAATCTATGGATACTAAGAAATCCATCTGTAAGTTTCTAACCACTCTTTTTCCATGAATCATCTTAAAATCACTGCACTACATATTCTGGCAAAGTCTTGCTTATTTATGATTAGAAGAAATGTTATGTATTACGTTTTGTCTGTGAACCCAACATTTCCACTTCTCCAATATTTTGAATGCTGGAGCTAAATTTAAAAAAAGCATACATTCTGAAGAACCATCGGAGTAAAAAATTCATTGTCAAAAAAACGTATTCATTCCCACTTCTGATTTTCAGGCAGTCATCCTGGGATAGGAAAGGAGCATCAATTCCCAAAGAGTAGCATTTATTTAACTGTCATTTTATAATAAGAATAATACTGAGACTGTTTATATCTGAAGGGAAACAGAACTAAAAAAATGTAAGTGCATTCCTTCCATTTCTGGGAAGCTCAGAGCATCAGCTACCATGGCAGATAGCCTCATGAGGTTTGGCATGGTTTGAAATACCCATGACAAAAAGCTCCACCTGATGTGGCATGTTTGGTGTTGGAAACCACTCATACTACCAGTTTTCATTCTACGTAAGTGAAATGAACTGGCTGAAATACTGTTTTAAGTCAGTTATATCCAAGTTACAACAACAAATACTTGAGACTGATAGGTATCATTTGATACCTACAGTAAAAAAAAATTACAAAGCCTCTATCTGCTGAAGAGACTGACAAAAATCATTATCAAAATAAGAACTATTAAAGCTCACTACAACAGTTATACTAAAGAATCTTTTGGAGCCAACTTTAACATCACAATCTGTATCAGCAAAAGCTGTTTTTGTGCCCCACATCCACAGTCTGCCCTCTCCCTGGCTGCCTTCCCAGAAAAAAGCAAGGCCCTGTACACCATTTTCCAGAAGTCCCACAGTACTTCTTCACTCCTCCTATTCCCTAATGGCCGAAAGTAAATTTTACATCTGGCTCCCAGAGAAGAGAGAGGAAAGAAGGTGACTGACAGACAGGAAAGGGGGAATAGAGGAGGCAAAGGCCAAATAGTTTTCCTGGGGCTTCTTGCTTCCCACCCACCAAGCCACATTCCACAGCTCCACAAGGGAGAGCCCCCTCTTCAGTATGGAAGATAAAATCGTATTTAGCACACAGTGTTCTCTTACAAAACACTCATCCATGGAAAAGACTGAAGCAAAACATGAAACACCCAGTGCATTGCACTCACATTTTGTCATACCAGTCTAAATCCCACCAGATCACAGTAAACATTTGGGAAGGGAAAGGATTGTACTGCTTCATGTTCATACCCTGAACATAAAAAAAATTCCCAAATACTTCTCCAAAGAGGCCAAGGATTAGGAGGCCTGGCTGGTATGTCATAGTGACTCATTGCTTAAGTTCAGAATATTAAAAGATTAGACATCCAGAAGAAACATTTTTTTTTTGCCATGAGTGATGATAATTAAAACATAGAGAACTATACAAAGTATTGTGAGAAAAATGACAGAAAATTAAGAAAGACCTTAAAACTTTTTTGTTTTTAAAGGTGGGGAATACAAGAGGATACTATAAAACTTTTTGAAAGCTGAAAAATTACAGAAGGATAAAAAGGTATAAATGAAGAGCGAAAAATAAACGCTCTTTCTTTCAGAACTTTATAGTTTACATTTTCCTCCAAGTTTAGTCACCTTAGTCGCCCATATGATTCTAAACCAGCTCATTTGCTAGAGAAATGACTAGCAAGGCAGAGTAAGTTTTTGTTTCAAACAAGACCTCAGTATATTAAAAAAAATTATTTTAGTCAAAATGTACAAGTATCTGAAGACTAACTTTTAATTTGACTTTTCCATCTCTTGATCTTCCTGCAGTTCTGTGCAAGGAGTCTAGCAATAACTGCAGCATTTCACTAACACAGAGCAGTTCATCAACACCTCACGCTAGCTTTACATAACTATCTTGGAGAAAGAATTAAATTTCATTTGATTTGAATCTTTTAATTTCATTGAATATGAAAACAATTTACTTCCAAATGCAAGACCTTAGTATATGTTAGGAACCGTGTAAATAATTTTGAATTAAGACTGTGCTAAGCAATTTCAATTTGCTGTATTTACTTAAAGAACCTCAACTGTGGAAATAGCAAAGTGTTTTCAAAATATTTAATTCTGAACAGTCTACTCCAGCTTCATTTAAGTGTTTTTAATAGCATGTTTAAGCAAAATGGCACTGGAACAGCGTAGCTCCTTGTGGAAAACAAAGCGCTGGTAAATAAATCATAGCTAATCTAAATTGTCAGCTCACTCAATGGTAATTTTGGGTGGAGATGAAGCAATAGGAATTTGCTCAAGAGAGGGATCACTTTTCCTGCAGAAGAAAGCTGAGACCCCAACTACAAAGTTCAATTAGTCAAAACAGAGAACATTAACATTGCAGTGAGTGACCCTCTGAGCAGGTGCTGGGAGGTCACAGCCTTCTTGGTGCAGACTGGAGACTTGACAGTGTCATGTGAGGTTCTATCTTTCCACACTTGCACCTGTGCAAATTAAACACCATCAAGTGCAAAACCTCATCAATTCCAACTTTGTACAGCTGCAAGGAAGTGCACAGGTGCAGTTTCCCTGTGACTCCAGGCCAACATGTTTAATGCCATGACCACACAACACCATTTCATCATCCTGCAGCCCGTGGCCAACGCTGTACAATGGGTATTTAAATACTTACAATGCTTATTTTTATCATCAAGGCTGTGTGGGGGAACTGGAGGGGGAAATCCTGGAAGCATTCAATAAAAACATCCATGCCACTTGTAAACGGGAAACTTAAGCCTGCTTTCAAGCTGTACTGAAGCAATTTCACAGTCAATTCATAGAGCTCAATGGATTCTGCTGTAAACAAGTCTTAGTTAAAAAAAGTTCATCCCACTGTAAATCTGGAGCTATATTGAGGTGGCCTACTTCTACCTAGCTCACTATGTGCTTATTTTTGAAACTCACGAAGCAAGGCTCACTGAAAACCTCCAAGAAGAAAAAAGAAAAAAAAAGAAAAAAGGAAAAAGAAGGAAAAAGAAGAGAGGGGGGAAAAAAGAGAAAAAATGCTGTTCATAAACTCTTCGAAATTCCTTTGATCTAAAAGGTCCCGCTAAAGATGGAAAGATATAAGATTCTGATTCTAGGTGGATGTCTCCATACAGATGACTTGATCAGGTGTAATAGTGCTAAAGACAACACAAGTCAGTGGCAGAGAAGCAATGTATTCTTGCAAGGTCCTCCAGGTAGGGCATCTAGAGAATGGTCTGGGGATCTAATCAGTGTCAGTGCCATTCCTTCTGACTACACAATACTTCATTTTCCCTGTTTAAGAATTCTTCAGCCAATCCATCAGTGTTCATACAGGTTTCCTGGGATTTGCTATCTCCATGTCTGAAAACCTCTCAGCTGGTGATTAGGGGAGGGGAAGGGCTTCCTGAAACTCTGTGAGAACCACAGTTCTTGATACTTGATTGGGACTGGGATACTTGAAGGGGCACTTAAGAGTCCCTTCTGCACCAATATTTACTCTCGGGAGACTGTGCAGCTTGGCAAAAGTCTTTGTTGAAGAGAACAAAAGACCATCATGCTGGTTATCCTCCATTACACAGAAGGAGGTGATCCTTATATTACCAAATCCATCCAAATCATAACAACAAGAATAAATATAAAACATGGTGGGATTTATCCACAGCCCACGTCATAAAGATAGCATGCTGTTTCTAGGTGGCAAAATCATGTGATAAATGTCACGTTAGCACACTATATAAAAAATACTATTTTCTTACATTTCTAACTTTATATGCCCCTCCGAGCCTTCCATATTCATCTCTGCCTGTCAGCGTTTTCTTAATATTACTTGTATTCATTTAAACATTTATTCAGTTGACTTGAAACATATTTTTCAGCTACATGCAGGAGTAAGGTATGCAACCAATAAGTTCTTTCTGGTATACCACTTGGTCTCCGAGGAGACCACACATATGTAGATTATACATATACGCATATATGTAGGAGACTATACATATATGTACATACACATATATATGCAGGGGCACTTGTTTCTCTTGCCCCCTCAGGAATGAAAAGCCTTCCCTTGCACTAAGCAAAAGTCATTTCTGTGTTACCAAAGCACCTCAAAGCAAAGGCAGAATTGGGCAGGGGTCCATCACTGCCTCTACAAACAGGGCCACAGCCTGGGAATTGCTCCACTTCTGGAGAGAACAACCAGCTCCACCCAAGCCCTGAAGTCAGCACAAAGAGCCTTTGCTCTTTCTTTCACAAAAGATGATTACTCTGTAAATAACTAAAGGGTTAATGAGTCTCCAAGCTGGCTGCCATATGTCACAACAGGGTGACTGATTTTAAACAGGGTGTTAAAATTAAATCTTTGCACAGTTTTTGCTATATCCTGTAGTGGACACAGCTAACCTTTTCTTCCTGTTTTAGGTAAGGGTGAAGAAGGCAAAAGTACATTTTTAACAAGTCAACAATAAATCTTAGCAAATGTCTAAATGCCTGGTCAATTAAAAAAAGAAAACCTAGAGATATCTGAGCTAACCTATAAAAAGTTAGTGACAATTCAACTGAAACTCTCGTAACAATCCTTCCTAGTAAAGAATATTTCAGTTGTGAATTCCAGCAACTGAAAGCAAGAAAAGAGTAAGGGAAGAATAGCTTGTGCTTTTGAGAGCAAGAAACAATTTGACATGCAACCTTGCTAATAAAAATGTGCCAGGAATTTTACAGTGTAAAAGCCTGAATACTCACTATCAAAAGCACAAAGTTGTTTCAGCATCTGTCGAAAACACAGCATTATCTCAGAATGTAACTATGACACAAATACACAGAGCTATAAATACAATTACATCTGTAGTTTCTATCTCAAGTTATCAGATGTTATGCATGAGAATATCAAAACCAGAAGGAAAACATCAGGTTTTGATAAAGTTTGAGATATTCTAGGATTTATATGGCATTACATTTTGCTCTAAATTGAGACAGACCAGTTCCTAGCCTAAGAAGGGAGAAATGTCAAACTTCATGAAGTCCTCTTGAATTACAAGCACTCCTACTGTTTTTACAGGAAAGGTGGTAATAAAAACATGAGAGTTTGCAAGAAAGAATGTCTCTTTTGCCTCTACTTAGAAATTGTATGTTTTGTTCATAGTTGAATCTAGTATTTTTTTCAAATTAACATAGCTCAAGTATTAAAGAACAATATTCTAAGATCACCTGTAGGATGAAAGAAACCTTATGAAGAATTGCTAGGTTTTTATGCTGCTATCCAGCATCGTTGAGACCACTTGGTAGAAAAAGCAGAAGGATCCTCTCCCTATTTTAAAATGTGGATTTTTTTTTACCTACATTGTTTTTAACTGAACTCTATCACATCACTAACACAAGAGTTTTTTGCTTAAATGAAATTACTAGGGGAAAGCATGTCCTCTGAAAGCGACAAATTGAAGAACTTCCCAAAATTGACAGTTGTATCTGATTTCCTTACTTGCGAACATCTTGTTCCAAATTTTCCTCTTTTAAAACAGTAGTTTCCATACCAAAATTGGTTGCCCCACTGAACATGTAGCAAACTATATCCCATTCAACAGGGTCAGAATTAGACCCAGTAGGAAACAACACACCCTTCATGAAACATACACATACAACTACTAGACAGTTTTATGCACAGGAAAGAAAAAAAATCAAAATAAGTAAAATCACAAATCCATCAGAAAAAACCCATCAAAACTCTCAATGATGATTCTTCCTGGACCAATTTATTGGATGGCATTATTAATGTTTCAAAATGGAATGTTAAAATCTACCTGTAGCTTCCTTTCTGCATATATTGGAAATAATTTAATGTAATTATACTTTGAGGTGCAGCTTTATAATTCGACTCCTTTGGAGACTGAACTGATGATGAAGAGGGTCTCTTCCCAACATTCCTCCCCATATGCACCACTCCCTACCCTTGCATATGCCAAAAGTCCCCCTCACCAGCACTGCCCTCCAGCAGCCCTGCTGGCACACAGGTCAACCAAATCATTCAGCAAAGGGAGGAGGTAGGGACAAAGCATGAAGTAATCTCTCTAGCCAAATTATTACTTTTCTTCTCCTTCCTCCTCCCTTAAACATCCAACAGAAGAATTTCAGGCTAGAAAATAACCCAGCCACAGATCTTACCAGGAATAAAGGTTTTGGGGTGGTTGGTTGGGCTTTTTTGCGCTAAGTGATGGGGGTTGGTTTGGGGTTTTGGCTTTTGGTTTCTTTAAATATAAAAATCAGAATACCAAACTGAGTTTTCCCTTTTATTTTTTTTACAGCTAATAAGTGAGCAATTTTTCCCCCTTGCAATTTTACTATCAAGTAAACCTCTCAAAGCAGAGGTATCTAATGGAAATTTTGAGACATTTAGCTAGAGCAACTCTAGTCGGTGCTGGTTTGTGCAAGTTCTTTCCATTTAAAAGTCTTACTTTTTCATACATGAGAGATTTTCCTGTAAATTTCTACATTTGAGGTGGCTTTTTCTTGTCTATTTAAAATATCTAAAAATCACTGATGTACTCTTGCTGTTGCTGAAGTGCAGACAGATGGATGTGTTTTTTCTTTGAGGAAAAAAACAATGCCTTTTCTTGCAGCCAAGAAAATTCAAATGCCTAGCACTTAATTGCTTTGCATCCAGTGCATGAGAAACACTGCCAAGTCAAAGTGGCAAGTGAAAATAGCAAGCAGAAACCACCATGAACATATACAAATAGCTACCTGAAGTAATAGAGAAGACAGACTTGCAAAGGCTCATTGGCCAGCCTGAAAACATATGCTGTACAGATCTATACAGACACTTTGTAAGTGCCAAAAGTAGTCCTGAGCTTCAAATGTTTTTGGAGAGTTAGCAAGTCACAGAAAGCAAATCTCCTTCTGCTTATATTTTGATTAATAACAAGATCTTGGTTATTTTCCCATCTTCCCACTGATTCTTGCACTAACACCAATATTTGCCTATAATTCACTTGTGCAATGATCAAATATAGCAAAAAAATAACTCTTCCCCCCCAAAATCACTAAAACTGATGCAAAGAATACTTGTCTTTCCAACTTCCAGAAATCAGGAGTGGAGCTTCTCTTCAGAGAAACAAAGTTCACCTTCACTAAGCAGTGAATATATTGAAAATGTTGGGGGTTTTGATTATTAGTTTTACTTTTCATGAAGAGCAGCAAGTGGAGACAAACTGAGTAAAAATACTAACCAAACTGAAAATCTGATGTCTACAAAATTTTGGATGGGATGCAATTCTTAAACTGGGTATAAAGTTTAGCAACAAGAAAAGCTCCACACATAACAAATTTAAGCTTTATATCAATACTGAAACAGAGGTCCTGAAAACACATAGCCACCACCTGAGTATCATTTCCCCCTGTCTTCCCTTCCTATCTGGAAATAAAACCAAAGGAGCAAAATAAAAACGTTCAACACCACACATCTCTTCACTCCTTTTGCTTACCATAGCAAAGTTTACAAGTTTCTGATTTCTCCATCCCTGAACAGGAATTAGATCATCATGATCAGAAGCAGAGTAATTTGGACAAAGTGGGAAAGGGTTATCCTACGCTACATGATTAAGAAGGTAATTTTATTCAGGTTTTACTTTAGTTAGCAGACATTTCACCCTTGGAGCTGATAAATAATTCCCAATGCATTTTCAGTTTGCAATAGGAAAAGCAATCTTTACAGAAATACATATTTTGTAGACTGTCATTCCTGTAACAACAAAGTAGTAAAATATGTGACCTATAAAAGCAAGCCCATGAAGGCTTTTTAAGGTAAATTACACATCTCATTCATCTGCTTTAAAAAAGAAACAACTTCAGTACTGCAAATGAGGCAAATGGAAATCACATTCTGCAGATAAAAATCAAGTATCACAATGCATGCTATGTTCCGTGGTTATCTATACCACATTTATACTCAAAAAATAAAAAGTCATACACATTATGAAGATCTACTTCTTTCTGTCAGTATCCTCTGTAAAATTCACACAAGCAGCCCTGCCATGATCCTTATTTTATTAACAGGAAACAGAGCAACAGCAAGTCAAAGCAGGTTTACCCAAAGTGGTCCAAGAGGCTGATACGAAACTCGATGGAGGCTGAAAATCTGCATTCCAGGCCCTTTCTCTACCCATTAGAAACCATCAAGAATGAAAGACAGACATCTGCCTTGCTAGTTGAGCCAGACCACACTATTTTCAATTGGTATTTACCAATAAAAATTTACCAATTTACCAGTTTAAGAAAAGGTGAAGTTCTGATACTTACTGTACAAGTTTTTTCCCACCCTCCCAATCCAACATTTCGTGTAAACTATTTTTGCTGTGGCAGAAGTCAATGCTCACAGAATTGCCAAGACCCTTCAGTAAATAACTAGTTTTGGTCTGACACTAACTCAGCATATTGCTCACATGACTGAGATCCTTCCCCATCTATTCGCTTAAACCGCTTCAAGTTCTTTAATAACCGCTTAGCCTGTTCTTAATAGTTTTACCTGTCATTTTAGATAAAATTTTAACTTCTGACTTCATGTATTTAAAACACATTTCATACATTTTCATTTTCCCATTCTACTTATATAGCACAATCTGTGGCATCTACAAAATTTTCCTTACATTTAATATTATTAAGGTAAAGCCTGAAATGGGCTGAGAGCCCAAACGTGGTTTTGTGGCTTGGCTTCAGTTCAAACAGAAAGCAGTAATGAAATTTGAAGGCAAGGAAACCCACCTATCCAAGTCAGGGCCACTATCAAAATGGCTCTGAAGCTTTTAATGCTCTGCACATCCACCTTCTCTACAGATACTGAAAAAAACAGGCCCAGGCCCCAGCCCCATTCTGTCCTCCCCAACAGGTACCACTATGAAACTGAATGACAGGGATGACAAAACACAAGATACCCAAGATGCTCTCTTCTGTCTTCCGATTGGCATTTGTGAAAAATAACCACTAAAAAAGTCTACTGCATCAGTGCACAGTCTCTGCTGAGCAAGGAAGATACTGACTACAAACGCACTGCCAGATTATGTCTCTTTCAATGATAATGACCACAGACCTTATATTTATAAAAAAACAAACAAACAAAAAGCTCAACTGAAACATCACAGTGCTCCTCTTGGAAGGGATAATTATCTTCCCACTTTGCTGAGGTGCAACATAGCAGAATCGGAGCCAGTTAACAAAAAAGTCTCATAAGTTAAGCGGTTATTTTTTTGCTGCTTTGCTGTGCGGGGATTTGCGAGTGACAAATGAAACACTGTACTTTGCAACCAAGAAGCAGTTAATGATGGAATTAGTTTAGAGAGCTCTCAGGACTGAAGGCTTGCTCACCAGCATGACAAAGATTACACAATCTGACAGAATGGGCTGAGCAGAAAGACGAGGAGGTAGTACACACCAAAAAGGGCAGTGCACTCACATGCAGATGAGATAAAACAGTTGATCAGTTTAATTAAATCCTTTTTGTTCTAACACTTTTGTGAGGAGACACTCTTATCTCTGTGCCAATCAATTTTTTATTAATAAGGTTTCAAATTACTTTTTAATTTTTGTTTTCCATACTCTGTACTGCCCAGAGAGAAAAATTTCCCAGAATATTTTATTTCACTTTGTGCCTCTGTTCTCTTTTCTAGCAGTGAAAATTGGTGCCCTAAATTAATTTCTTTATTCCAGTGAAATGACCAAGAAGTCAGACTACACTGTTGGAAATGTTCACAACTTCCATCACACAATAACAAAACCTCTCTCAAGAGATGAATGAACACCATTTAATTTTACTTTCAAGATACTGATTAATTAGCTATATGATGAAACGGTAGACAGCACATAATCAGAAACAGTGTGCTATACCTTCTGTAAGCAAATTCCATCACATCAAAAGCACACAGATTTTTAAAAACAGCCTTTCAGGGTCCTTCAGATGACAGCTCACTTGAAAAAACAATAGCAACACTTCACCATACCCCAATTTTAAGAGCACCTATTAGAAGTTTTATAGCAAAGAACTTCCACAAAAGTTTCACTGTTAGGTATGATTAAAGCTTTACATTATATACACCATTGCATTTATATTGCCTAAATATTGTACTAAACATCGTATCAAAAGTCACCTTCTGAATTAAACTACAGTGGCTTTGCATCCAGAGCTCACAGTTCTCACACAGAACATCTGAGCTTTACTGATTTGTGCCAAAAAAATTTCCAAGCGTGCTTTTATTTTTTTACTACTTACTACATACAAAAACATATTTACAAATACTTCTATCATTTTTCCTAATGAATGTTTAGAAACATTAAGACCTTAAGAAATCCTGTAAATGTGTTGTCTCGACAAATACAGTTATCTCCCAAGGAATGATTAAATGGTTAAAAGTACTGGAAAATGGCTTTTTTTCTATGTAGAACACTCAAAAACTGAAGATCTTTGCTCCCATTTTAGCCAAATTGCATGGGAAATCATATATGAAAAATTGTACAGAGTATGTAATTTCACAGTCTATTCATCTCATTAAATCTGTGAAATAATTAATCCGAAATAGGTTAATTAACTCACTTTTGTGACTCAACTACCAAAGGACTATTGCTACTGCTTAAACACAGATTAAACACTGCTGCAACAATACCCTGCAAAGGAGCCCCAAATACTGGAACTTGACTCTTTTTGCTGAGATGTAACACAAAATCAGCTCATCAGATGCACATGCACTTAGATTACAGAAGGAGGTCTGAGTGAGAAGAGGCAGAAAACTGTAAGAAGTGAGCACAAACATGGCTGGTTTACACTCACAATTGAAACCTCCTGATTTATTTCTAATATCCCTGTTTTACAACAGTGATAGCTTGACAAGGCTTACTCCTCATCTGCATCTGTTATGGTGTATCTTTCGTATTTGCAAAAAAAACATTCATACACCAATCACACATCAAACATCTTAAAATCATAGCACAAGCATAGAATTATTTTTTATCTAGAGCTCTAAACTTAATATCAGCATTAGAAAGCTTCCCAAATGCAGGATCATTTGGAGATTTTTCTAACTATTTAACCAAACCTTGAGAAGACAAATTACTTCTAAAATCAATTAGAAAGATGCTTTTCAGAACAAGGGGAATCCTAAGGATACTTTGTAAAATTTGTGCTTGAAATAACGATTTTTTTTTTCCTTCCATATGATAGGTACAAGCATGAGACTGAGGGAAAATGGATTGCATATAATACTGGATATTCAACTGTACAATCACATACATTGTTTGCTGAAGCAACATGTCAGAAAATTCACCCTTTGTTTTTTAGCACAGATTTTAAAACATTGTGTGTTCACCAGTTTTGAGGTAAAGATCATGAAAAAATTAGTCACAATACTATCAAGCCTAAAATATTTTAATGTGCTCTAGCTGTAATACTTTGTTTCAATAACATGGGGTTTTTTTTCACATCATAGAGCTGAGTGTTCCACTCCTTTTTAAAACAAGTCAAAGAGAGTACAAACATACGGCTACTGGCAACAGTTCCTAAGCATAATAATCTAGTAACAGAAAAACAAGGAAACCCTGTTACTTCCATACTTCATAAGTCTGTGAAAGCCATCAGCATCCAAAGTATAAAATAATACTGTATTTGTTTGCACTGAAAACTACTACAGGTTGATTAAATTTGATTAATGCATGAACATTCAAGAAAACCATTAAAGCAAAGATTTTCTGCTATCCCACCCTTTCTTGATAGCAGTTTCTATCACTAAGAATTTCACTCTCATTGCAGCTGTGAACCTCAAATGCCATTTGCTGATGAACACTGGGTTAGAAGCTCAATTTAACATCAAAACAAGCAGGAATTAGAATCACAAATACTTTTGCTAATGTCTTTCTCTCACATACAGGAAAGATATTTCATAGTGTATTATATTACCATGCATTAATTGCATTTCTTCAAAATATTTTGGTACTATTAATATACCTTTTCATTGTAAGGAATGTCATGAAAAATCTGCCATGTTTGCTGTAAAACCACATCATGTATTTAGCCTGGAGGAATATATGAAGGTAAAGGAACTTTCCACTACATGGAAAACAGCATGCATGTTCATTGACTCCAAAATGAAACTCCTACAGGGTAAATTAGTATTGCAAGTTGGAAACAGATCCGTGAAAACAGCAGCCTTTGCCATTATGTAGCAAGTCTGACAAATCCAAAACTATTTTTGTAACAGGTTATTTCACAATATTTTAAGATCTTTATGACATGTCTTGGGTAGTTCACAGAGTTAACTTAATGGATACAATTTTCTTTCCCACAAGTAACTTTCCTTCCCTCTCCTCCTTCTCCTGAGTACAGATTCCAAAGCTCTCAGTGCAAGACAACCTGCTCCTGGGAGCTCCTCAGAAACATCACCCACCAGTTTGTTCATTCACTAATTTACTTGCTGCATGCCAAGAATTCTAAATGTTTTCTTCTCAATTACTTCCTCTGCCTAAAATTATCAAGTTCAATATTTATAGCAACAGCAGTAGGTGTTTTCTCCCAGGAACAAATCCAAAGTCTAGTATTCTTTTTTTCCTACTACTGATACTGTACTTGACATTCTCATACCTTGGTATGGGGGCTTATTTTTCACTCCAAATTCCATTTTAGACATAAAGATGTCAGTTTCATCTCACTTTGGGTACAATTTTTTTTTTTTTTTTAATGATGAAAAGGAGTCTAATTGTGATTTTAAAAAAACATCATTAATTCAAAACTTTACCCTTAGTTTACTGAATCTTAACTTTATAAGTTTAGAATTCTTCAAGAGAGAAAGGAGAAAAAAAAGGCTAACAAACTGGCGTAATATTTTTGTTTATTAGATTGATGATGTTTACTACAACATAGCCCATTTCAAAATTGTGGTAGAATGGTGAAAGATAGGTTATTTGGCTTTTTTATCCAATATATGCCAGTCTTCAGGTTTTTTTAAGCTATCCTCTCTAATTTATAGTACTTAACTAGAATGATTTTTATATTAATCCAAATGGGAAATCTTTTCATCTCCTTTACAATTATTTTTGAGAATTATTTTTTACTTTCTCCTTGAGAATCATAAACTCATTCATTTTGTGACCAGTAAGCAGATACAGAAGTGGAGCACTGATTTCTTTGCCTAGCAAATTAAAAGCCAGATCATACCAAAATAGAACCTCCTACACAAACATACTTCAAATATATTTCTTAGAAGGTAGCCAGTAAATTATTAAAGAGCAGTTACAACACATGTGAAAAGCTTCACTTCTCTAAAACATTCTCTATATCCATGTACCACATTTGTTAGCAGTATCAAAGGTTTTCCTCCTCCCTATTTAAGCAATGTTTTATATTAATTTCCCAGATTGATCCTCCCCTGTGATGTTAAAAAGATGTAGTACTTCATGATAAAGCCCTTATTCATAACAGAAGAAATAATCTGCAACAGTTGTCTGACAGTATAAACACAGAGAGTAGTACCAACCAACCATAAAAATTTAACAGTTTGGGCAGCCAAATTTTCCCTTCCAGAAGAAAAAATCATCACTGGGGAAAAGCCCACTGGAAAACAGAATTTCAAAGCACAGCCTAGAACAGGTAGGAAGTACAGCAGGAGGATCTTCATCAAAGCACCAACTGCAACAAGGATGCTCACAATGGCAGCACTGAAAGTGCCCTTAGCACCCAGGCTACAGCAAAGGCAGCATTACATCCTCCTGCAGACAGGGGTAAAGACGGATGTTTATTTACCTGTGCTCTGGCAAAACTGCAGCAACTGGATTACAGAATGTATTGTACATTTCTCCTTATGATTTCAATCATAAGTGAAGAAATGCATCTTACAGCAGCTGATGTGCCTTCTGTTTATCATACTTCTTTACCTGGTAGTGTCTAGTAGTTTTCTGCCATTTGGTTAAGCAGGTCACAAGACAAAACTATTCTTTGGACCATACCTCTATGACCAGTTCCACTACTTCAATTCCACTATTCCACTATTTCATCATTCAAAGATGAATATTAAACATACTACCTGCTAGTTCCCCAGTTCTCTCTAGGCTAGAAGAGTGCTCTACTTCAGTCTAACAAGACTTTGAAAGGTGTGTTAAGGGGTTCCCTTCCCCCCCCCCTCATTCTAACATGCCTACATTAGAAAACAAAACCTCAACTGAAGTTAAAGCAGGGCTCAAGAAAAGATACTAATTCTCCACCATCCCTGAAGTCACTAACCTAAAATTAAGACAATCAAAAGCTGTTTTAACTGTGAGCCCTTTACAAGGTCTAGCACAGCAGATCAGATCAAACAGATTCCTGCTCATTCAGGACACAGACCAGATTGCCTCTGAAAGTGATCCAGCATTCACAAGTCTGTTTCTGACTGAATTAATGCTGGTGAGGAAACCTTCAGACATAAGTCAGTCAGACTCATCATCTAATCAACAGCCACTCACCTCTACTGTTACTCTTTCAACTTCCCTACTAGCAGCTAGCCTCATGTGAATGCTTCAAATAAAAATTGTTGTTGCAAAGCACTAGACACCACTGTGATAGGTTCTACAGATGCCATAGTAGAAATTGATAGTTTAGCACTCAGTAATGGATAAAGCCAATAGGCAGAAAAAGCTTTGAGATTACCCAATGTGTAAGTAAAATAAAAAAAGAGCAAAAGATTCCAAATCTATGGGGAAATATTGGTACATAAATGGTTTATACTGATAATATATAATGCTGAGTATGAGTTAACTGTACTCAAATGCATGTATACAAAAGGGGTCCTGAGGTACCATCTCATGCAGATCTCCAGAATCAAAGTAACTCTCTCATTTCCTGAAGGATGTGGGACATATTCAGTCAAAAGTTTGTACAAACACTGACCCTGAAATTGTATCCTTCCTACAGAGACAGGAAATAACCACAAAAAACTTGGGGTTTCTCTTGTTTCACTATTAGTTCTTTTAATATTTTGATATATTAGTATAATCTTGGAGAAGGGCTGACAAGCCAGTTCACTGAACTTAAGAACTTCACCTTCTGAGTTGGGTTCTTACATGTAGTGACTGCTTCAAGTCAGGGACGTAACTCACATTCCTAAAGTGACAGTAACTCTGGGTTAAAAACAATCCTTCTTTAATCATTCTAGTGTAGAAAGCCAAATTAAAATTAAATGTTTTTTAACATTTCAGACTGTAAAATAAGCCAGCAAAGGACAGAGTAGCAAAGGAGTGCTCTCAAAGAATCCTAGCACAAAGACCAACTTGGAGTTGGTGTCCAACTCCAAGAAAAGATTTCCCCTGAATAAACTGGAAATATTTTGGGAAATATCTGAGACCACCTGTTTTCTGCAGAAGCTATTAATTCTGTTAATGTAGCACAATTAGAGGGCCTCAACCAAAACTGGGGCTTGTGGTTGTTAGACTCTGTACAAACCATAACAGGAACCCCTAAAGACTTCTAAACAAAGATGGACCTCAATTTAAAAAATTTCTTATTGGCTTTAAACACTAGCAAAACACCTCTTTAACTTGAAAGGCAAAACAGAAGCATCCCTTTTGGATGTCTGTATATAAAGACTAAACTAGTTATTTGTGTTTCTGAATGCCTATAACAATACGCTAGTCAGGCAAGGACACAAACATCCTGACTCAGGATACAGTCAAAGTTCCATTAACACTTCCTTGTAGACACAGAAAAAACCTAACCAGCTTTACAGCCAGAAAGAGCTGCTCCAGAAGTGAAAGGAGGAGTGAAAGGTTGAACCTTGACAGATTATAAAGTTTAACTTTACAGTTGGCAAAGGTAAAAATTCACTTACAAGCCTTACAGAGGTGTTTTATTAATTTAAGCTTAAGCAGTTCTATAGAAACAGTTAGAAACCTATAAAATTCCTCTGTATGCAAGACTTCCATAATGCCATAGCACCCTGAATACCTTGCCATACACTGTAGTCCATTTAGTTTTGCCTTGAAGGTCTGCTGGGGGAGAGGAAGTTTGGAACTGTGGAGGGGCTCCTGCTCAGCACATACGCAGTAACAGCTCAATAAGGGGCTGCCCCTGTTAACAGCAAGATTTAATCAACAGCATTTGAAATGCAGTCCAGACTGCTGTGCTTGCAGAATTCATCCAAACATCTCACAGGGAGGAAGCAGACCATGACAAATATTTCTTTTTACTGGCACTATGCACAGAGATGAACAGCTGTTACAGTGAAGTACAGACTTGCCTACTATTTTCAGCAGAAGCAGGACAGTCATTCTTTTGAGCTCTATGACCTCTCTGACGGCAGAAGTTGTTAAACTGACTTGCTGTGTGCTGCTGTTTGGCATAACTTTGGAGTCTACAAAGCAGACTTTGAAAGCTGCCTTCTCTTTCGGCTGAAGGAATAACTGTTTTAGATTTCATCAACTGGCTACATGCCTTTCACAGCCCAGAACATCCATGGCAAATGATTTGCCAATAAACTGTAATAAATAATGAAAATGCAATGAACATCAACTTAAGGTAAATACTTAGGGAGAAGATGCTGCAGATGATGTTAAAATGACTTACAAGAACACCCTCAGGGAGGCAAATATGCTGCAGTGCCCCCAAATCTGTGGGCGCTGAAGCAGCCCTTCAGTGGCAGCATTTAGGAAAAAAGTTGCAGAACGAGTGGGGATGGTGCTGTCAGATGCAAATCTCTCTCACGGTTTTAATCCATTTCAAGGCATGGATTCCCTCACACCTTATTTAAGGGACTGGCCTGTTTTCTGTAGCCTAAGAGGAAAGCCCTGTCAGAAGAATGCTCTACGAACAGTCATGCTGATCACTCATCTAGCTCAGACACCAAATGAAGCCAGTGAAAGAGCTACTGATTTAAAAAAACAAAGTGTTCTGAGAGGTGCAGTGGCACTAAAATACTCTACTTCCCAAACCATGACAAATTTTCAAGAAACAGAGAATTCTGTTAAAGGAACCACTCCAAGTTTCCAAGTCATTCAGATGGGCTAATATACCAAAAACTCTATATTTAAAAAGTGTTAAACTAGAACTGCATGCCACTGCTAGAAGAGTTACACTTCCTCATAGAGTCTTAAATATTATTTCACCCTACAGAACAGCTTACTTTCAATATCACAGAAATAACACTTAAAGCTAAATAAAAAGAAAATATAGTATTATGACAAGCAAGAATACAGACATTTTTAAAGATTAGAGTAGAAAAAATGTACTCAATAGCAGCTATAGATTTGGAGTCATGTTATTCAAACAGAGCTTTCAATGGGCAGAAGTTAAAAAATGTTTAAAAGTTTGGAAGTTAAACTTACATTTTATCAAAATAAACACAACATCTACATTTGAAATTTTAACTATCTTCTAATGCTCATGTTCTGTGAATTTTTTTTTTTTTTAAAGAAAACTTAGACTTCAGATGCTTTATTCCTAACATAGACTTAAGACTTCACACATGTTGATTCCAAGCAATTTCTATGGTGGTCTGGAATCAATATACTAATTTTTATAACACTCAAACACCTAAAGAGGAACTTGATTTAAAGTTACACACATTTCTCTGGAAAACAGTTAGTTCTCTCCACATATTACTTGTCCAAAGTGACGTTTATTCACTTGCTTTAAAATTCTCAGTGTGGTAAAATAAATCTGTCAGGTAACTATATATACAAATGCACATGTGACCTCCACCATGAGCAGGCATGTTAATAATGTGTTTGCATGCAGACCTTAACCAGACACATCTGGCAATGGTCCAGGCATAAACAGCAAAAAACGTATGTGTGTATCATATCAGTATCTCTAAATGTTGATGAGATAGAACACCCTGTAGCAAATACAAAGCAATAAAGTCAGTAGAGGACTAAAACCCCAAATTGACATATTAAAAAGGATCACAAAGTAAGGTGTAGTGAAAAAGAAGTATCCCAGAAATTTACATCCAGATGTGCTTCCCCAAATTTAAAGCCAGTTTTTCATTATTTTACTGACCTTACTGCCAAACTTGCCATTGCAAATTGCATCACTAAGGCCACATTCACCTTCAACATGGACACAGAATTCAAGGACTTCAGGATCATATTATTATAGTCAAAGCTCTGACATCTTCAGACATGCTCTTCCATGAAATGTCATAGGATTTCTTGAAAATTACATGACTCTACCTTTTCTTACATCCATCTAAATTTTATTAACCCTGCTCTCTCCTGATACACATCTAGACCACAAGTTGCTTCCATGATTATTCCCTATTTAGACTAGGGAGAAGAAAGCCATGTTGCTGTATCTCAAAGATCTTTCTCTGTTCTTTATTTAGAAAGCCATAGGCTGATTTTAGACTAAGCAGGCCCAATACTCTGTGTCCACTCCATAGCTGAAAAAAAAATTAAATTGCATTAATTTTTTACCTATTTATAACATTTTGGTAAGGCTTTGGTCTTCCACCTACAATCAGTTCCATTGCAGCTCAACTGCATACAGTTTTCTGTATAAAACATACATACAAACTAGCAGGCAAAATCAAGTAACCTTGCATCATGCTATCTGCCTTCTTCTCTCTAACACGGAATAATGTTAGATCCACATTACTACAGCTTAAAGACTAAATTAAGTCATGCTGCTTGAGCCACTTGCTCATCACCAGGGAATATTTCTTCAGTGTATCTTCTCCCACATTAGGTTTCTTCTGTTTCAATATCACTTACTACTCATAAGACACATTACCCAATCTAAATGTTGCTTGACAGTTTCCTCTCCAGCCATGTGAAACTGAGGCCTAAATTCCTCCGTCTCTTTAGATGATGTCTCTAGGTAACCTAGATGTTACTTAGCCTGCGTTTTCAGTGCTACTATCATCCATGTTTACTAACACAAGAAATAGATCACCATTCAGTGAAGGCAGTATCCAATCCTCTGCAACCCCCAAAACACTCCATAAAAATGACAACATAAAAAATAAAAAAAATCAAAGTGTCTTCAGTTTACTTTTAAAACCTTCACTCCCTCTCTGTAGACATTTGAATACTCAGATATAAAAGCAGCAGTATAAACATAGGTAAAGTGTTGAGTGAGTCATTAATGCCTATTGCCCAACTTGCTGCCTTTCTCAACTGCTACTACAAAACATTTTATCTTACCTCTACTACATAAAATTAACTCCAAAATGCTCTATTTTCCAGTTACTGCAGCACATACTACATTTCTTCTCCTTTTTTTCCAAGCAGTTAAACAAATTAAGTATACTTACCTTTGCTCTGTTCAAGAAATAAAACCAGAAAAATACAACCTTTGGGGTAAATTTAGTTATGTGCTGTGGTTCTACTATTATATATTACATCCACTATATGTATGCATGATACTAGACAATGCTAGGGCAACCACTCATCTGAAAAGCACATCTGTACTAGTTACCCTGTATCTGATGTGCTATTTCATCCATGAAAAGTTATCCTGATCTTACAGCAAATCCTTTGATTAGAAAGGGGTTCAAACAAAGTGAAATATCTTCTTGGGTATCTTCCCCTTTCTAATCGAAGTATGGAAGTAACAAAATCGTTTGCATGATACAGTAATACAGAAATTGAAGCAGGAGTCTGAAGATCTGGACGCAATGAAAAAGCTACATAGCCTTAAGAGAAATTATTTTCACACCTCTCCGTATCTCGGTTTCTACTACTTGTAGCTGAATAAACTGCAAAAATGCTTTTGGAATTAAGAATTAAATACCATATAAAAGCTATGAATATTATTAAAATTCCATTTCTACTTATTTCTACAACACTAACAGGTGGGCCTTTGTGCAATACACATCAGCCACAGGGCTGAGAGTGGGAAGCAAATGCTTCAGAAACCCTTACCTACATGATGGACACTATTAGTTATGATTATGTATTAGCTCTCAGAGATACAGTGCAACAACTATTTTAAAATACTATTTTAAAAAGTTGGTATGTGCATTTAACTTTTAAGTTTTAGATAGAGGCATGATAACATGTATGTAACTTTGATATGCATAAACTAATTCCTTATATAATATAATATATAATTAAAATAAATATGAGACGTTTAAACGAGAGAGGTTTTTTTTAAAAAACCTTAATCCTATAAAACTATTTTGACAAGCCAAATTTCAGAATTTATAGCAACTGTACCTCCAATAGTGAGATAAATAACAAACCAAGAACCACAGAATGTCTCACTGTTACAAGTATTCGTGGCAGCTGGGGTGATTTGCCCATGTCCTCCAATTCAAAACATTCAGTGAGGAAAAAAGCAAAAGCTTGATTTGTTACATACCTGATGTGGTGACCTCTCACTCAGTATTACAGATAGTTTCCTAATTCAAATACACTGGGATAATACCACCTTTCAAAAGAGCAAAAGTGCATGTTGCCAAACTGTGATGCATATGATCTTCAGGTATGTTACCAAGTTTGTCTTTGCCCTGAAAACTAACATATTTTATCCATCCAACCAGAAGACACAGACTTCCAAAAGCATGCCCTAACAGTTATTGGATGAAATGACAGCAGGAGCAGCAGATGCAGCAGTTCAGACAGGCAGGATCTCAGTGTGCAGATTTCTGGACATCCACTGTCAAGCATTCCCCTTGAAACTTGTGGCGTGAGACAGAAAATGAAACAAACACACTTCAGTTATGCCACTTTAAGTTAAAAAAGAACACCGGACAAATTAGAACTTTACTTGTGGGTAAATTAAATTTGAATAGGCATTCAGCCATCTCATAAATCTTTAGTTCTTCACTGTGAAGAACACTCAAGCCCTTCAACTGGCTTTGACTTAACAGAAGTAGATAAACTTCCTTTGTTCTCCTATTTACCCACAAATTCCACATTAAATAGCTACCATAAACCAAAATAGAATCAAATTAAATTACACATGTTGAAACACTCCTTGGAGAAAGCTATTGACTGAGAATGTTGATTTTTCAGTAAGAAAACACTGAGGTCACATACAGCAAGGGGTAATTGAGACATGTTGAGTCACTCAGAGAGCATTGTGTGTTCTCCTTGTGAATTCCTTAATAAATTTGATAAACTACTCTAAATTACTGAGCCTCTAAGTATAAAAAGAAGTTCAGACAGAAGGGAATATGAGGACTTGCTTGCTTTTATACAAATTAACTGATCATGGACTACTAAATGTATAACTTTACAACAGATAACAGAAGAGCTGTTCATTTCTTGTTTACTGTTTTTGCCAAAAAGTCACAGGCCACAAACTTAAGAGACTCAAGCGTGCATCAGGACTTAATGTGTTTTCCCCTTCTTTCACTCCTACCCTACAAGCTTAACCCTCCCTGGCCAACCCTAACACCTTTTAAATTGTTATTCAAAAGAGCAGCACAAATCCAAATGTAATATATCCTAACTCAGCATCAAATTCAGAGAGGCAGAAGTAAACTGGTCTTTTTTTAGCAGCCATCTCCAGGATATTGTTTTGTCTCACACTTCACAAATAGTCAATTTTCAGCTTTAATATCTTAATACTATTTTGTTACAACCAGAACAGTAAGAAAAGGTTTCTGCTATTTGATTTTTAAAGCAAAAATTTAGGCTGCATCAAGTAGCTATTCTCTAGTGGCTCATTTGCAGACTTTTCCAAACAAATTAATTATACTAGACAGGGCATATTCCGAACTGAGAAGCAAAGCAAAACTCCCAGTGCAATCAAGTATCTTAAGTTAAACAGCTAAAGTACAGCTGTTAAAAATAAACCTCTCTGAACATAACAATCTAACTACCCTTTGTAATGTGACTTTGAAGAGGAAAACTATTGTACAAATAAAACAGTCACTCAGATATTAACAACATCGAAAAGAATAAAGTAAGCTTTTTATGAAGGTCGGGTGAACACTTGCCTAAACAGCAGAATAGAATTTATTCTAATTATTCAAAGATGAAAGACTACCTGCACTAAATGCATGTGACTGTTTGAATAGTCCTTGATGAGACAGCATTAGTACTATCTGTTTCTCTCCCTTACAAGTTAAAGAGTATGTAAAATCTCAGCTGCTAGTGTAATACTACATTATAACACTGCAGTCACAGACAGCTCTATATGCTGACTGTATTATAATTTTTCCTCCCCAGGAGGCCATACATTAACCCTAAATTCATAAAGGAATCAGGTTTTGTGGAAGAATCAGCCCTGGAGGCATTTTAGAGACACTGTGATGGGGAGGGAAAGCTAATCATAAAAATGAGGCAGAACTATTACAACAGGAGCTCCAGGACATGTAGGACTCATACAGAAATAAAAGTAGTAGAAAAATAAGAAATATGACGAATCCAAGACTACTTGAACAACTTTTTTTTTTTCTTTTCTTTTTTCCATAATGGGTCTGTATTTTACCATCCAGCTAGTTACACTTGGAGTATATTTTCTTTCTATACTATTAAATCCAGACAATATATGGTCTTCATGAAAAATGCCAAAAGGATACATAAAACCAATATGCTATCAAGTACCGTTTGTTAAGCAGAATCAAATCTATAAGGAATTTAAATAACTCTCCCCATAAACTTTTCAAACCCTCACATACTTGCATATGCATATATCACTTTTCTAGTATTTTAGATAGTCTCTTGAAGACTAAAGGTCCCGAAGAAATTATTTTTTATTAGGTTACCACATTGTTTCCATCCCTGATGTGTACTATTGAGAGGAAACATGTAAATATGAGAATGGGTGCTAGACACAGGAATTTAGTCAGACATAAGAGCAGTCTGATGTGAAGATGGAAGCATTTACAAACATGAATAAATTACGCAAACAATCACACTTTGCTGACGGAGAAAATCAGGACACAGACTACCTGAATCTTCCAATGAACATCAACCTGAAAAGTTATTTACTGCGGAACACAGTATATGCTGATCACATATGCGTATTCATTGCTCTCTAATTTAGAGTGTTACAAAAGATTTATTGCCTTAATCACCTGCAGACTACATCACAGCCACAGAATTTTCTTGGACTAACATTAAACACAACTCAGACTATAGTGTTTCATCTCATCAGAGGGCAGGTGGATTGTGTACCCACACACATTAAAATGCCATGAGCTCTGCTGGCCACCTGATAACATCCAGGTCATCACCGAGATCATTTTTTCTCCTGCAACCTCCACCCACCCCCAAATAGTTACACTACTGTTTGTTTCAGGATTTAACTTCTCCAGCTCATGAAGATGCTGAGCTCATGCAGTGTCTACACTCCCCATTCTTCGTAGTCCAAAATTTCAGGTTCTGGAAGATTCTCTGAAGTTTAGGCATGAGGATTCTGGTTGGCTGGTGGGTGTGTGTTAACAGGGGGGTCAGAACAGAAAGAGGAAATTTCACCTTGCTGTAGATTCAATATTCCTTTACTATGGGTATAATACTTAATGGTGTTTTCTAAGGGAGGCACATAAACTTAAAAGCCAGACATTTGGCTATTTGCTGTCTCTAAGGCAAGTAAGTTGATATATTGCACATTTATTTCCTCTCATGATGAGGATTCACTCAATACTAAACAATACGTGGAAGAATAATCTACCACTGCAGAAATGGGGAACCAGCTATTGGGATGTCTTAACACAACCAGTAGAGCTGCACGACAGAACTGTTTTTACAGGAATGTCCTGCTTGCCCACCTTTTCTATCAGAGATGTACAGAGGAAATATTTCCAGAGGTGTCAGTTCTCAACTTGGATTTCAAAACATGGAAGAGACTTTATTTGCTTGCCTTCAAACTGCAGGCTTGTCTAGTTGGCCTGGTGTTGCTCAAACACAGGCTTACTCAGAAAACCATTTGACGTTTAGATGGAGGGCTTTAGGTGGCATTCAACTAAACAGGGTTGAAGCCATTTCATTCAAATAAGAATTGCTGTTCAGCAATTAGAATCACACACGAGTAAATCCCAGGCTTATAAGATGACAACATTTTGGTTATGGCATGTAATTTTTTTAAACTATAGTAGCAAGTTATTTTATTGTTTAAGCTCATAAACTAAATGTTAGAAGTATGGTGATTTCAAAATCCAATCTGAACTCTGCTCCTGTGCAACCACCCACATACTACAGAATGAGCATGTCCTGCCACACAGTTTGCCCTGCTGTGTGTATTAAACAAGATGACTTCTCTTCCTTTTCTCAGAACAGCTTCTATTAAGAAAATGTTACAGCTTGGGGGAATACAGTTTAAATAAAACAAAACCTGCCACAGACTTAACTTGTTTCTCTGTATATAAAAAAGAGTATAATTTGGCACGTAATGGAGATATTGGTTTTTCTAGACTATTACAATTGATAAAAAAGATTCTCAATCAGCCAAAAGAAATTCGGTGAAACTCAGTTTCTCATACTGAAATGTAATTAGCAGAAAAACATCATTGCTTTTTAGACTCGGCAACAGGCACAAGACCAAGCCACCTTATTTTACTAAAAATTTCTTACAGTTATTCAAAAATAGCAGCATCCACTATAGCTTCAGTTCACTCAATAATAAGGTACTGGTTCAGAGTTCAAAAAGTAAGAAGAGTCTGCCATGACACTATGCCTCAAGAGATCTTCCATTCAATGTGCACACATTAATTTAATTCAGCTTACGTCCACCTAGCAAAAATTCACACTTGAAAACTATGATGGCCGAGACTGTGTGCGAAGTCCCAACACAGAGACAACTTTCATATGCAGGCTAAAACAAGGCTCTTAAAATAGGGAATTATTCTGGAAATGCTGACACATCTTTTACACTGTGAGTGGGCGCCAATATAATACACACATTGTGTACACATATGTTGCTGTCTTCCTGGGAAGCTTAACTGAAAGCCCACATGGTTGATGTGGGACAGCAGGAATGCTTCTTTGAAAGCACTCATCCTGCTTATTCATAATATCTCAAACGAAACCCAAAGCATATGGTAAAATCATGCCATTTCACAGGAGAGTGCTTATGACAGCGAACAATCCTTTTTAATCAAAACTACTCTTGATACTTCAAGAAAAAAAAACCACCTCACTGACAGAACTCAAACACAGAATTTAATATTTAAATAAAAACAAATCTTAAGAGCTAGAACTTTTGAGGTCATCAAGACAGTTTAATAAATTGAGCTGCATCCATTACAAAGAGACTTATTTTAGTTGTCCTTTTTTTTTTCGCTAAAGCACACACCCACTACAGAGAGTGAGACTCCCAAAAGAATAATGAAAACAATAGATGAACCATCTGCTGCTACATAAAGCAAATTGAAAATTCAGAAATAGAGTATATGGGAGTTGTACTAAAACTACCATTACCTTTCCATTTTCTTCTGTACGAGATTCTTATCTTAGCTAAACTTTTAAAAACAAAAATGAAAAGCCACCACACATGAAAGTTGTACAATCTTCCATGTATAATGGCATAAATGTAAAAAGTACATGACACGTCCTTTAAGAATTCTTCTTCTGTTGGCAATGCTAAACCATACACAAGGTTCCAGTGAGGAAAAATCTGCCTCCTCTTTATACAGCAAATGTATGTCATTTCTGGAACTGGAGTTCCACAAGGGTACAGCCTGATATGCATTTTACATATCACCTCCATGTAACTTAATGTCTTTGCAGCTGTCAGCTGATTTCACTGTAAGGCTTATTTGTCCCCCAGCCCCAGCTTACTTATGCACATCAAGCAGAAGGCAGTCAAAACTCCCTAATAGGCTTAAAACAAGCGTGAACAAACAATTGCCCAAGGAAAAGATTGCCTTAGAAAGACTTGCTACAGAGCAGAGGATTACCTGAAAAAGAAGTGTAAATAAACAGAGGAATAGCACATTCACACTTGTTTTTCTTTCCTGACAGCTGTTCCTAAACTCAGTGTCAAATTGTTTTAACAGATAGGAGTCTTCTGTTCCATTATGTTGGAGACATTTAAAAACAAGATACATTTACTATGTTATGACAGATACTAGGAGGTGGGTGCTGCCCTTTGGTTGCTTTATGTTAAGTAAACATAAGCTAATTTATTTCTCTAATATTTTAGCTATTCATTTCTTCCCTGGCTATTGTCTTTCCAGTAGCTGGGTAGGTTAAGCTTACAGGTTTCAAGGAATCATTTATGCCAAAAATCCTTTCAGTCATCCACTCCAGTAACAAACTGCCTTCCCAGAAATGACACAGTTTTGAAGGACCGATTTTTAAAACAAATATTCAGTCTGTCCTTTAAGTCAATTAAAAAACATTTTATTATTCTAACAAACTGCATTTCTCTTTTATGTTGCCCATGACAGTTTCACATTTGTAAAAATAAATTCACAGAGCAGAAATCAATGAAAACTCTTAAAACCCCCCAAGCCTTTCAGAAGAGCATTTTGTATGGACACTTTCTTTAAGACACTAAAAAATTGCTATGTGGAGTTTAAACATGTCTCTTCCCAGCACTGGACTTCATTAAATATTATCTTCAAAGTGACTGCTGGGGCCCATGATCCTTCACCACCCTCACAGAAAAGCTTCCTTCTCCCATTTTTTTTCCTTCTCTTCTGATGAAAGGGGAAAAATTAGAGAAAGCAAACTACTCTTCCTCAGTGGCACTTAGACAATTTCATAAGGCCAAGTTCCTTCTAGACAATCATTACCAGCTTGTCAGACAGATATGCATGTAGTTAATGAAACTACATATGCACAGACTGGAGGGGAGCTCAGAACCAACTGGGTCACCAGTGATCCATACTACTGAACACCTCCCAGATGAGCACTCTGCATTTTTGTGCTCTGTAAGCGATTAGAGCCTCATTCCACATAGGGCATTAATTATGGGAATTAACAGTAAAAGGAAACACATGAACAGGATGTTACGTACGTTTTTGGTTGTGTTTTTTTTTTTGCTTTGAATCTTTGTGTATTTGCTATAGCCATGAATTACAGAGTAAAAAGGATATGCAGAGTTCTGAAAAAAAAAAAAATGCAACAGTCTTCCAGTCTTAAGTTATCTTAAAGAAGCCAATTTTACAAAGAGCGTATGGGGAGAGGATTTCGGCCTGCTGACACAGGACTTCCTCAGCTAAACAAAAAAATTGGCTGTATATGCCATATTTTCTGTATTTTCCCAGTTGCAGCACAGAACATGTATCACTCAGTTGTAAGAACACTGAAGCATTGGCCACTGGGAATAAGCCGTCAGTAAGATGCAGCTATGAAGTAGATTAAAAATTCATATACAGTTACAACAGACACAAGCCTTTATCAGTGCTCCTGTCATCCCACATTACTCTGCTACTATAGGCAAAAAATACAGAACACTAAATACTACTATTCATTCTAGGGGAAACCCCAAAGTGCTGCACTATGGCTAATGGCTAATACTTAACAGACAGAAATTACTTCATACAATCCAGGTAACCGGTACAAAGTAACCTAATTAGAAGTAAAGCACAGGCATCCATACTCTGTTCTAACAAAAATACAAATACTGGCTGTTAATTATGATCCACCTGGCATTACTGAGATAACCTAGCAACTAAACATGTATTTTTAGTGTCTTATCAATCTGAAAATCAGAACACTACTACTTTACGAAAACACTAGGGGTTTTTTACAGTATTTTAAAAACAAATTCTTGGAAACAGATACAAATAATCTAAATTCTAACACAGATATTCCCTTTATTGCTATTAGATGAGCAGATGTTCTTAACAGAGATTTCCATCACTGCTATCATGACACCACACCATGTTTGGAAGAGAGGTTCCCAGTTGTGACATTAACCTCCAGTTCAGAAATTTACAACAGGCTAACAGAACAACAACTACCAGAAATGCTTTCAGGATCTATTTGTTGCATTGTATCTTCCTTAAACACACATGACCTCTAAAGAGTATTAAATATAACTTTCTCAGCTCTACTTTAAGTGTACTGACAGAAGGCTTACACACCTCATTTGCTGAAATTTAAAACTTTAAGAAATTGTTGATTTTTCTTCTGTAAAAACTGTGTTCTCCAAAAATAAGAACAGTGTGCAGGGTGTTTGATATTAAACCCTAATTAAAATAATGTAATGTGGCAATTTCATTTTTTAAAGTTACATAATGGCTAATGAACTGTAGCCCCATAAATCTGTTTAAAATGTTGAGATACAAAAATCTGAAGCTGTGTATTTCCATTTTTACACACTCTTGCATTCGGATAGTATGCAGAATTAAAAGTTTGTTCTTGGATATACTCTGACCCTGCATTTCATACTTCCCATGACAGACATTTATGACTCAGAATCAACTGAGATATGTTCACAGAATATTCTGCTGGCTAAGGACCAAATTCAATTGAAAACAGTTTGAAAACATATACTAATAATTTTTTCTGTCTTGACGAACACCCTTTGACTTGAAGTAAGGGAGGCACTTTTTTCCTCAGGTATTAACCCTTTGGACAATACAGTATTGCCCAAAGTGTACTATTTTAAGAGTGACAACTAAGAAATGCATTTATCTCCTCTTAAAAAGGGAGCAATATTTCTGATAGAGAGCTGAGGAAGGTGTTAGGGCTTTGCAGGGGTTTTTAGAATAAAGAGATTGGCAAAAGTCTAAGGAATTACCAAAAAATTAGAATTAAGGAAAAAAATTAATTAAAATATGGCTTGTTTCTTAGTTTAAGTAAAACGAAAATTTGTTAAGAATTCTGTGCAAGCTCAGAAGTGATCACAGATACTAGATATAGTTTCAGTATATAACTAGGCAGGCTCTGCAAGAGACACTGTTTTACTCATGTGCAAACAAGCCCATGGATCCTTTTCTTTCTGTCAGCAGTACCCTGGAGCTAATCCAGTCCTGAAATATGCCAAGTAATTGCTGAGAGAATCTAGGTATTTTCCACTTTTGGTCATATCAATATAAACAGGTGCTATGCAATACATTAGGCTTGATCTCAAGAGAAGGAGAGAGAGCAATAAATCAAGACTTGATACCTCTACCATAACTTATTACTTAGTATTATTTTCCTATCAGGAGACATTTATGCTCTGCAAGATAAAGCAAACAGAGGCTAATATTAAAAATGAAATACGGTTCTTGATTTTATTTTTTTATACTCATCTGTTCAGTGTCACAGACAGAAAAAAATGAACTATTCCTAGTGACACTTTCACCTAAGATTTGTGGAATAGGTAAGGTAATCTTCATAGTTGTGCTACAGAAAATAGGAATAATTTTCCTATTTATCGTTGCTTCAAATCTCGAGCACACATTTTCATTATTTTATCTTAGGGGAAAAGAAGATACTGTTTTATGAACTCTCCCAAAATGCTATCAAGTAGAGGGGGAAAAAAAGTAATGAAATTAATTTGCTTTTCCCAACAAAATTCTTCCACTGTACATTCACAGAGCTTGCCAAAGGTCAGTTAATGAAGCAAAAGCCTAACACATCAGGTGGTCTGTTCAGGGTCACAATGGAGTTCTGATATATATGGTGCATCAGGTATTAGGCTGAAATTGCATCTGTGCTATCTGACCATTCAAGCATAAAAAAAAAAAAAAATCTCCAAGTCTCCACACAGGAGATACTATTCCAGAGAGACCACAACAACCTTACCTACACAGAAATAAAACTTAACTCAATCAACATGTTACCATTTAATACAATGTCATTATACATATCCAAAAAACAGTGCAGGCATAATTATAATGGCCAACTTTTACTGAAATTAACTAATTGTTCACCAGCATTGACCTCTCAAGATCTTTGCAAGTATCAAGTTAGTACCTTCTGCAATATGTATTTCATTTTACAACAATGTAAAGCATTAGGTAATAAACAGATTATGGTTGAGATCTTCCTTTGCAAAACATGAAAGCTCTATTTCTAACAGGAAATCTGAGCAAAATATGGTAAAAATACATGTTTTATCATTTGCTAGAGACAAATACCATTTTTTTTCAATAATAAATCCTTTAAATGTACCTGGGTTATCCTCAAAACAGGAAAATTCAAAACATATTGAATTCCTCTGCATTGCAAATGACACACTGATGACAGTCACCTGGATGCTTCCTCAGAATGTTCTATTCCTCATATAAAAATCGCTGTTTTATTTTAAAATTGTGTTATGTGTTAGGATTGTGCAATTTACAATTGGACCTTTCTGCATGCTATTTCTCCTATTTGGTTGGGGGTTTTTAATAATTAAATTAATTGCACAGTCTTCTATATAAATATTGCATTTTCTTCCAAATCAATTACATGATATTCCTGGGACAGCTCTCAGACAAAATCCCATGAAGCAATTTTGAATATTTCAATATAAGAAACATGCCAAAATATTCACCTTGCCAGCAGGTAAAACTGTTTCACTCACGCAACAGCAAACTTATTTTTTTAACTACTAATTCTTTTTCCTCCACTATCAACTAGAAATATTTTAAGCTTTGCCTCACTTTAGATCATGCATAGTATTATTCTATAATCTGTAAAGACAAAGTTAACTTGTAGATATTCACCCACTGATAAAACCCCCAAGCATAAAGGTACCCAGAATGCAACTTACTAAATAATTACACTCTTTTGTGCCACTTTTAAGATGACGAAAGTAAATCCACTTAATATTGAAGCAAAGAAGAGAACAGGAGGAAGAGAATCTTATTTTTGTCAAATGATTAAAAACTACTTTAAAGGTACTCTTTGTTGCACTATAAATTTCAACCAACATAACTAGTGTTTCCATTTATTACCATCTCCATCCATCTCTCATTCCATATGCTTTGTTCTGAATTCAGTCAGCTGTGTTAACCAAAACATATGGTTTAATACCTTTTCAGATTAAGATTACTACCCATTCTGCACAGGTTAATGAAACTATAGGTTTAAATACATAGCTAGCATTTCTTCTGGCTTGAATTTTGATTGAGCATTCTTTGGACACAAGAATTTTTCCTATTCCATGTCTGGTTTTGTAAACTGGCTTTACTTAACTTTCAAAGGCAGGCAAAAGAGCTTCTATTAACTAAACATCAAGTATACCACTTGAAAGCAATTATTTTCAACTTCCTTTTCATTTCTTTATAGAATAAAAGCAGATTTATATTCTTTCATGTTTCTAATTTTTATTGAAAAACAATGCCAAAGAACATTAGGGAAAGGAAACAATTTATTTTTATAACCTGAAATTAAAAATAGGTACTCGTATATTTAGATACACTTCATAAAAATGGATACTTTCTTCTAAAAGCTTTTTCTGTGCTGCTTCTTGCACAGTAAGTAGCTGCCATCACAAAGGTTATGACTAAGACACGGTAAAACAAGTAATTGCTGTATATAGAATACTTCTGACACAGAGAAGCAAAGACCAAATTTTCTACAAATTAACCAAGCATTCAAAAGTGACCAACGAAAGACCCTTTCAGGTCCCTAACAGGAGCCTTCCTTTTTATACACAATACCTTCAAGACTCAGTGCTGTCTGCTCTTCAAGGACATCCTTGAGCTGCTCTCTGGATGTGACCAGCTGGGCTTTATCATACCTAAGAACACAGCTCTATTTACAGCTGGCAACCCCAGCCTGCCTCCACAAGCACAGCTGTTCCCTCTGGAGCCCATGCAGACAAGCAACGGGGAAGGGATGTTAAAAACTGAGATGTTCCAAACCCAGAATGGCTACTAATATCCCTACTGCCAAATCAGAGAGAGTATTTCCAGAGCCCTCTGTTTTTTCAGACAACCACCTATTCTTCCCAAAGCGCAACAAGGGAGAGATCAGACTGTGTCTGTTGCCTCACAATTAGCTGAACTCTTCCCAGATGTGACTGTCAACACCACATTACTTGTAAAAGTGCTTGCACTCACACAGCAAATGCTGCCTGATTTTGTAACAGAGTAAAAAGTAGAAGATAAACGAAGTACACACATTACCTTCCTTCTATCCAACTAGATGTGAATCGAGGATCTAAATCAATTACATCAATTTACAAGCTATTATTTTTTCATTTAGGATACTTTGTGGTTTAAAAATCCTTGTCTTCCTCTGCAATCTGAATAAATAGCAGCCTTGAAGTTACTTTGGTACTAATATTTACTTTGTACTCTTTTGGCAATATCCTCCCCCAAGTAATGAAGATGATAAAAAAGGTGCAAAATTTAAATATTGCCTTACAACTGCAGTCACACAGCCTGTTTGCATTCATGCTGAGAACAAGCTGTCATAACACTGCCCTACTATTTGTAACCTCTGCATGTTCTCACCTGCCCTCTGCAACAAGAGTCTCTTTGTCTGAAAGGGGTGTTTGTTTAACATTCCTTGTTTAATTTAGACTAAAACCAAAAATAGCAAATGGCTTGTGCGTCACTAAATTAGCACTAAAACTCAGTTACTCATGTGGTTCAGGTAACAAAGGGTTTCTTAAAGCTTTTCTGGTTCACACGTGGTTTTACATCACATCTAAGGAACAAGGAGGAGAGAAGATGGTGAAAATTCTCACCATAATATAAAACCTTAAAAAAAAGGAAAAAGGAAAAAGAAAAAAAGAAAAAAAAGAACTGTTTTTTTCTCTTACGCAACCCCATCCAAGAAGTCATGTGCTCTCCTTTTCACAGAATCATAGAAAGACGTAAGTTGGAAGGGGCCTTAGAGATCACCTAATCCAACCTCCCTGCCATGGGCAGGGATGGCTCTCAACCAGACCAGGTTGCTCAAGGCCCCATCCAACCTGGCTTTGAATGCTTCCAGGGAGAAGCCATCCACAACTTCTCTGGGCAATCTGTTCCAGAGTCTCAACACCCTCATACTAAAGAACTTCTTCCTAATATCCAGTCTAAATCTATTCTTCTTCAATTTAAAACTCTTTCCCCTTCTCCTAGAGTTGCTGGACACTTATGAAAAGTCTCCCTAAAGCCTTTCTATAGGTTCCCTTCAGGTATTGGAAGGCGGCTATAAGGTCCCCCCAGAGTCTTCTTTTCCTCAGGCTGAACAATCCCAGCTCCTTCAGCCTCTCCTCATACCAGAGGTGCTCCAGACCCTGAGGATCATCCTTGGGGTCCCCCTTTGGACCCATTCCAACAGATCTATGTCCTCACGGTGGGGACACCAGAATAGACACAGAATTTGAGGTCTCAAGCATTTCTTGAGGCATTTCTCAAGCTGTTCATGTCCCTTTGGATGGCATCCCTTCCCTCAAGTGAATCCACCACCCCACACAGCTTGCTGTCATCAGCAAACTTACAGAGGGTGCACTCAATGCCATTCTCCACGTGACTGACAAAGATGTTAAACAGCACTGGACCCAAAACAGACCCCTGAGGAATTCCACTTGTCACTGGTCTCCACTGGACATCAAGCTGCTGATCATCTCTCTTTCAGTGCAACCTTCTCGCCAGCTCCTTATCCATCAAGTGGTCCATCCATCAAATCCATGTCTCTCCATCTTACACAAGGATGTCATGTGGGACAGTGCGGGACAAGTCCAGATAGAGGACATCAGTTGCTCTCCCCATACCTACTAGAGCTGTAACTCTGTTGTAGGTCATCCCAGTCACCAGGCAAGATCTGCCCTTGGTGAAGCCATGCTGCCTGTCACTGATCACCTCTTTGTTTTCCATGTGCCTTAATACAGATGCCAGGAGGATCCGCTCCATGATTTTACCTGGCACAGAGGTGAGGCTGACTGCTCCTTAGTCTTCTCCTTTTTCTCAGGAGAAGGCTCTGGTTTAGAGTTCAGTTATTGTAGCCAACTTCCACTCCCAATTGCTGTATTATAGGTTATACATTGACAGAGAAAATGTCCTTTGTTTTCTAGGACAGCAGAGAAGTTCAAGCAATGAGTCTGCAGATGCTTTCAAGCAAACTAAAGCATTTTTTTTTAAACAAAATGAAACAAATATAGTGAAGCAACCATCTAAAAATACAGGTAAATAAATAATAGAGAAATGGATAACAGATTCTTTTGCCACAGCTTTTGCAAGATTATAATAAAGCAGTCAATGTATTAGATCTCTAAAACATATTAATATACCTTAAGTTTAGGGTTTTACAAATTATGTCATCATACTTTCCTGAATCTGTACATTCTGTTTGTCAAACACTGAAAACCATCAGACAAAACAATCTTAACTTGACCAAATAAAATCATCATGAATTAAAAATATTGTCTTCCTGATCCTTCTCTCAATCAACAAAATCTCCTCTGCCTGGAGACAGAAACAAGTTACAAGTCTGGCAAAGTTATAAACTTCCTTATTTCCTGTAAATAAAGCAGCAACTCTGTGGTACAAGATGAAGTCATTCAAAGAAGTATGGTAAGCCACCTCTCACTGCAGGTCAGAACTACACTATGTGGCAGCTGACATTCTCAAGTCCATCCTCATGCTTACCCATGGAACTTGGGTAATGGGAATAATGAGGAAATGGATCAGAAATGTCAGCAGTTAAAGGCGTCTATCAAGAATCCTGTGTACTTTGATATGCAAGTTCTTTGAATCAAGAACCTTAAACTGATCTCAGTTATCAACCTAGACTGAAGGAAAGGCAAAGGAATACTTTATCAACTCACTAATCAACCTGAACAGTAATAAAGGAGAACCTTATCTATCACAGGTGTAAGACCTCCCTAGAAGACTTAGAGAAAGTAAGAAATCTGCACTAACAAAATAGTTAAGCAAACTGTAAAATCTAGAAGCCTGTATTGAGCAAGAGAATTTAGTAAGACCTACTGTACAGGAACAAGAGTGGGGGTTTTATCATTTTGAAGGACTTCCTTGACTTGGACTTTCCCTACATGCATACCTCTTCCTACACAGACCCCAAAACAACCTCAGCTCTTCTCTTGACATCTTCACCTCTAGTGCCCACTACTTAGGAAATATCTGTCTTTCATCCTGCCTTCCTTTTCCACTTATGTTAACACCACCTTAAGTCAAGCAGCCAACCAATTTTGGCTGAACCAAGCAGCATTTAAGAGATTATTAGAAATAAGCAGACATCCTGGGTTTACACTCTCTCTTCTCCTCATATAATAGGCATACAGCAGAACAGTTGCAATATTAAAAGACAATGAACGAGTTCCATCTCAACACACTCTTCCAAGGATACAAATTACAGATAAGCACAGGAAAGCTCACACAAGAAATAATTGTGTTTGCCATAAAGAACATGCCCAGCATCCTAGATGAATCCCAATGCCATCTCCTCATTGCCACTTTATTCCTCCTCTGTTCTTGTCATAACAATTTATGGGCTTGATCTCTACACTTGGCTAACATATTTGTCTGACAAAACTGTCAGACTAGAAAACTAGAAAGTTTTTATTTTTTCTGGATGCATAATTCTGGAATGCAGCAAAACAAAAAAAGTTGGGACTTCACAGAAATTGTACCTTCCAGCTTTAGTCTACTTTCCAATAAACAAAGGCAGGAGATGGATGACCACAAAATAATAACCTAACCTCAGGCCCTCAAAGACACAGACAACCTTTTATTAAGGGCAGATGTACCTGAGGCAGTAATTTTAATAAGTCTCTGAGAAAAAAAAACGATCTTTAAATTGCTTCATACATAGAAAACAGAATCTTCTGTGCAGCCTCTACAAAGTACAGTTTACGGAATTTCTTGAACATTGTCACTTATTTTATTAAGCAAGAGGACAATTTTATTCTAACCACCAAATGGCAGAAGGTAGATACAAGTCAACAAACTTGTAAGCCACATTTTCTCTGCTTAGCAAGACTTATCCCACACCAAACAGAATGACAGCACCATCTACACTTAAATGGCTATCACGTGTTTTACATGGAACACAGGATAGAGAGGCAACATCAAAGTGTGAGGTTTTATTTTAGCTGTTTGTACATAATCTGGTTGGCATACTGTCTTATTTCATACAGAGAATCCTTAATAACTAAAATTAACTACAAGTATTTCACAATTTTGTTGTCATTAGACCAGTAAGTATCACATGCATATTGGCACTGCTTCCTAAAGGTACCATCACTGTAAAGAAGTTAAAAGATGATTTGATGACCCTAAGAGGTTAAAAGTATACCAAATATATATACAGAATACTTCCAAGTGCAGCCAGTTTCTCTTTTATATGACCACCTTTTATCCAGAAATACAGAAACAGGCCAGGTGTCAAAATGCCTGTTTTTTCTAACTGTCTACACTTCAATTTGACTGTCATTTTAGAAACATCTTCTGAAACTTAGATGATCACTCCTAGTTTACAGTGTGACATTAACAAATAATGTACTTAGGTTAATGCAGGCCTATTTGGAAGCAGCAAAGAAGCTAAAAATGTTAACTTCTTTTACTGACACGCCAAGGATTAATATGATTAAGTATGTTAAAACACTGCAAAAAGGGACCTTCCCATAGTGCCCAGCAAACAAGTATACCTGCATTGGACTTTAAACTAGGACACATGCACAAATAAAACATCACCAGTACACGATGGCAGAGGGTACTCTGAAGCTACAGAGATGTAGACTTTAACTTAAAATGGCATGAGGCATGAACTGCTGGGAAAATGCTTACACTTTCTTTTTGTTTAAGCATTTTGACTGTGTGTCAGAATGCAGTTTGTATAGGAAACACAAATAATTTTAGCACAGGAGAAATATTTCTCTTGTGCATCCTTCCTCAAGCTTCAAAGTCCATCAGCCAGGCAAAATGATATTTTTCTGAAATACAAATTCAGAGAGCCTGAAGTAGTTACTGTGATTCAGCGCACTTGATTACTAAGTTCTGTTTTAAAATCCTTCCATTCCAATCATCTCACAAGAATGGTCCAAATGACAGTAAATATGCTAACTGCACCTTCTTCAAAAACTGTTTGCTTCAGAAAAGACATCCTTATATT
Organism: Florisuga fusca; assembly: GCA_038090715.1. Lineage (NCBI taxonomy): Eukaryota > Metazoa > Chordata > Aves > Apodiformes > Trochilidae > Florisuga > Florisuga fusca. The sequence goes on along the minus strand of JAAWXA010000004.1, from coordinate 44,874,370 downwards.
ACCCCTGCCACCCTTATGCAGGAAATTCAGTGGGTAATTGGAAAGAAGAAAGCAAGTCTAGCAACCAAATACAGTTACTAAGACACTCTTTGAATGACTGCACAAAGCATATAGCATACTTTGAAAAAGCTGAAACTGAAACTGACTTTGTTGCTAACTGTAAGAAAATCACAAGTAAATTTGGGTTTCACATAAGATAAGGAAGTCAAAATAAAACCTGTTTACAGAATGCAACTATGTCAGATTTCCCTTACCATATAACTTTTTCCCCCTTGCAACACTATGACTTCTGTACATACACCAAATGGGATATTAAAAAAAAGAACCCACAGACTCAGTGCTGAAAAATTCTTTCAGAAGCTCTGCAAATAATTTATCTACAGTTAAAACGTTCCTTTAATAAACTTATTAATTCAAACACACACAAAACATTCATTAAAAATCTCTACTCATCACTAAAATACAGTGTATTTTGCTTCTCTTAGGCAAACTGTCCCAGGCATATTTAAAATTGGACAGTCTTTACATGATAACAAAAAATACTAGATGTCAAGCAAGCTTCAGACCCCCTGTCAAGCACAGGAGATTCCCACAGCACACTGAATAGCTGTCATCATTGCTAAAGATCTGGAAGGAACATATGTATAAATCAAACATCACAGAAGTGGTATTTACAAGAATGTAGACATTTCACTGCTTCTACCAACACTTTCACCATCTGCAAAACTATAATGTAGCCCTGCCTCTGATCTCAGGTGCAGACAGAATGGCAGGGATTCAATCCTCCATTCTATCTATCATTGCATCATTCTTTTCCATCTCCTGTTCCCCACTATCTTCTTTAAAAAGGGGGCTCTCTGGGAACAGCATCATATCATTTATCTGAATAGATTTAAAGATATACCACACAGGCCAGTGTCTATTTGCCACAACACTGCTGTACCCTTTCCCAAACAGAACTGCAGATTTTGCACAGAAGTTCTTGAAATATTATTATTACAATATTAGGCAATAAAATCTAATATTAAAAAACTCTTCACTCATCACCAAGAGCATATATGAAGTGGACATTAACCCCTGGTATTAAAATTGAACCACAGCAAATCAAAAATCCATGAGGTTTCTCAAACGGCTTCTCAGCACCAAACTAACATTACCATCACCTTATGCTAACATCACACAGTATCTAAAAACCTGAATATTATTTAGTTCCATTTCATCTCTTGTGCAAGCTCTAAGTTAATATCCGTCATGGCTCCAACAGTTCTAAGAACTGAGGTAAGGGAGGTCAATCTCAATCCAAGTCACAGTCACTCTGCCTGAGGGGAAACTGCAATATTGTAAGGCCCTATGAAGAAGTAATTACAATGAAATTAATGTTTTATGAAGGAAATGCACTTGGTTTTAAAGGTCACAAAGTGATAGATAAGAGCACACGGTGGAACAAATCCAGCAAATTACTGATTGACCTGCGGGGTCAATGAATCCAAACAATAAATATTTCTGCTCTTTAAATAATTAAAGATGTCAAAACACAATGGCTGCAGGCAAACAGTATTAAGAAAGCAGACAGACCAGACAATATACTTCATATTTAAATATTTCACTTACCTGTCCTGTGACTGCTCCTCATACATTCTTTCCTTTCCTTCTTTGAAGAGTCTTATAGCCCGTTTTGATTTTTTCATGAGACTGTCAATGTAGATTTTAAAATACTCATTCTCACTGAGTTGTGCAAGTTTCTGGTTGTCATCATATTTGCTTAGTATAAGTCGCAAATGTTGGTAAGTGTCAGGTAAAATGTCAAGTATGTAAGGTGGGCTGTTTTTGAGTTGAAGCTTTGGGTTTTGGCACAACCTTACCTATAAGCAAAAACAAGAACATGTGAAAGGCAGGAAATATATTTGGGAAGAAAACTGATCTGACGTCTTACAATTAATAGGTGCAAGCATATTTATCTATCCAGACACAAAGAATTATAACCTACTTCAATTATATTCCATGAAATCCCACCATAGTCTCTAATTCCAAAGGACATAAAATTTAACTTAATCCTATCAGATCTATAAAGAGCAAACAAACTTATTACATAGTTTGGAGTTCTGGTTTAAAATTTAGAATGTCTTTTCCTGACTACTACATGCTGAGTATAATGCCAAAACACAGGATGCAACTAATGCCAAGAGCATTAGCTTTGTATACATGTGTTTGTTGCAGGTGAACTTCCTTACAGATGTTTAAATGTCTACTGAGAACTGACTCTATAAATTACCTTATCATCTGTCTCTCTCTTTTCTCTAACCAAAACCAGAACCTGTCAGAACCTACAGGCATGTTAGGTTTAAGAGGTCCACACATATGAAAATGTTCTGAGTGTTGCTAGTAGTCCAAAAGCTGTTAGTTACAACAGAAATTAAGACACCCACAAATACTGTAAAGCAGGAAACAAATAATAAACTCAAAGTTTTCCAGTTCACGGTTGTAATAGATAATGTATTAATGGTTTGGAATCATCATGCTCCTAAGTGGCACAAAAAATAATTAAATCACATGTATTGCTTAAAAGAATATGCTTCAGATTAGTTAAACACCTTTATTTGAATCTAATTTCCACTGGAATCATTAAGTACTGGGTTTGCATACATAAGGTTAGACTAATTATCTTCTAACTACACAAATTCTCTAGTAATTTGTTCTGTAAAGTTCTATACTAGAAAGTAAAAGGGACCAAACCTAACAGGTAGTTCTTGAGTGCTATCACATTGAGCTAGCCATGCTCAGCTAAACCAATGCAGAGGGACACATTCTAGACATGTGTGTGTCCAGCTGTACATATGCAAATACTTATGAAAAAAATTAAGTCCATGTGATATGTAAGTTTTATAAGTATCATTTGGAGATCACCACATTATATATTCGTGACTTTGACATTCTTTTGAGGTAACAAACGAGGCTGTAAAAGCATCTTAATACTGCTCAAAAGCAGACTCCTATTCCTGCTCATGTATCAACTTCAAAAAAGTGCAGTTTTGAGTCTTTTGAGGGAGGGAAAGGGGGGACAGCCACAAACCTGTATCCTGTAACAGTAATCCCTCTAAATTCAAAGCTATACGACTATTTTTGACCCATCCTAGACCATTAAGAAATTCACTGCCTTAAGATGGTTTCCACTAACAGAGCTTGAGGAACCACAAACAGTGAAGTAAATACATAAGTTTTTTTTCCTTCAGAAATTTACACACAAAACCACACCTAGTCACTAGATTTAAGTAACTGGAGTCATATAAAAGTGAAGAGAGAAAAATGGACAAAAGTCAAGCACTAAAAAGTTCTAGAGTAGAAGTCTAGCACCATTAGAACAGTGCAAACTCATAACTACTACAGAAATATTAGCAGCATTCAAAATCTATTTAAAACATGACATTTGCAACAGCTCCATTGCTCATCCATTGTTATTTTAGTAATTTCTATTATTCCTCCATTTACTAGACCAAGTAATTTATCAAGATCCCTTCTGACTTGGTGTAGAACAGACAACTTCCCACAGAGAAATTTACAGACTCAGAAAATGAAAAGATAGAAGATTGATGCAGGCAAATGTGAGTACATCTACACACCACTTCTCAGCATACTAAAGAGAAGTTCTGGGCACTAGAAGTTAAGCATTTCTAGATATAAAGAGCAGAGAAAAGTTTCAAGGAAAGCACCAAGAGTGATTTAGTGGCTCATATTCCTCCCAAGTAGAGGAAGAAGGTGGAAGGAAGCCTGGAACTGCAGTCAGTAACTGCAAGAGCAAGACAGTAAGAGACTCTGAAACTGAGAAAAATTTCTTTCCATTTCATGTGATAAGAAGAAACTTATCAGGATAAGGAAAAGAATAACATGGTCCAAGTCATGGGTTAGCAGATGCCTGCAGCAGCAGTCTTAAAGACTAAAGGTTGGATATGATGGCATTCTTTGAAGGTCAGAAAAGCAAAGCTGAACTTACTGATACACAAAATATCAACTGGATGAGAGTTTTAGGTGACTGGATTGATGAATGATGTTATACTTGTCTGTGAATCACATCTCAATCTGAAAGATTCAGACACCTGAAAAGTTACCTAAGTGAAAGCAGGATGACAGTATCACCTCAGAAGATCAAGAAAGGAACTAATGAGAGACTTATGAATAAGATTAAACATTTTCTTTTAGTTATACTGAAGTTAAGCTGGCAGCTAGAATCTTAAAGGAGATTTCAGAAACATCAGCAAAGAATTTTACACATGCAGACAGATCAGAAATTTGTCCACACAGAAATATATGTGAATTTCTTTTTGTAGCAGAGTTAGAAGAACTGGAACCCCAAAGACAGAAATTAAAAACTTTAAGAAAAATGTTGACCTTCGTCATATGGACTTTTGTTCTTTGATTTCTGATTTAGTGAAAACTTGAAGCAAGACTGATGTCCTCCCAAAACTGACTTTCTGGGGCAACAAGGGTAAAAAAACCCAAAACAAACAAAAAAACCTCAGCAATGAGAGCAGACCACAAGCAGAGAAGGCTGCAATCATTTGGAATTGCTTATGTATCCCAATTTAAACCTCACTATCAAAGAATTAGTTATCTTTCAGAAGACAATAACTTCAATCGGATGTGCCAACAAGCAGAATATAAGTGGTTTCGTATGTATTAGAAATACCATTAAAAATTTAAAACAACAGGAAAAAATAACTTGCTTATGCTGGCTAGTATATTTTCAACAGTCAATCCATTCAACTATACAAAAGTAACATCCAGTTATCAAGAAGAATTAGTTTCTCTTACAGATACTCTAGAAAGTCATCATCGATACTGTATCATGACATTCAGCCATACACATCAAAAGAGGATCCTGTGGCCATTGTGCTTTACAAGGCTTCACCTTCTGCTGAATTTATAGAGATAAATTCAACACATTATGAAACCCTTCAACTCCAGAACAAACCTTAAAGAAAGGCACAGAAAAATTCTGTAGTACAGCTTAATTAGTCCTATGCATCCTCACTAAAAAAATGCTGGTGTTCAGTTCAAGTCAGAGATCCAGTGAAGGAGTACAAGGCTTCCTTCACTTTATAGAGTACACAAGGTTTCAGTCCAAAGGAAGTAAGTTTGTAAAGAGATGTCTGGTAAACCATATGTTTTCCAGAGTCAGGATGTCCTGACACGTACCACAGCAGCTCACAATTAAAAGTAAGCTATAAGAAATGACATCTGCTGACGCAAAAGATTTACCAGTACACCAGAAGTGGCACACAGACCGTCCTCCAAAATAAAACAGAACTCAAAACCAACCAAACAAAAAAACCCGGCCAAAAATAATACCCCATATATTGCACTTAAAGCAACCCTCACCAACACCTTAAGAACGGATATGAATCACATCACTGCATGATTTGTGTATTGTTATGTCTGAAAGTAAGCATGTGTATATTTAGCAAGCATTCAGTGTAAAAAATGAAAAGCAGTCAATCAGCAAGTTAGTAAGAAATGTCTCTCTCTCATTGAGATGAAATGAGACAAAGCTAAGCTCCTTTCATTACCTCACTCTGGGTTAATCCAAGCATTTACTCCAGAATGACAGAAACAATTCTGATTGTGAAGAACTAAGGCATTACCTTAATCTGCCAGAAATACATCCAGTTAACTCAGAAACTTCCAGACAAGTTGATTCTAGTGCCTATGGAGAAAAAAAAAGCCAAACCCCCTTTCTCTCCTACCCTCCCACCCAGCAAAACAAATACCAGTGCATAGAATTTTTAAAGATATTTGACTTAGATTACAAAGCATTATTTCCTAGCATTTTCAGCGATTAGGGTAATGGATGCTTATTGTATTAAAACAATTAATTTCTTAGGAAAAACTATCTTCTATTCACTTTTTAAAGCAAACAATAAAGTTGAAAGCCCTGGACCCGTTTGACAAAAGAACTTTTGTTCAGGCAAAGTATAGCAGCCCTCACAATCTATTTAAACACCTAATGCTAGTCAGAGACAATACAAGGAAAGTAACACAGCTAAAACAGCGCAAGTATCTAATGAGTAGGACATCCGCCAAACAGTGCTTTCAGCTGCAGTGAATGGACCAGAACAATCAGAGCACCAGTGTTTGCACTCTTCCAAAAGCACACTTCAAAACCATCTACTGAACTAGTATCTTCCACCGTGCAGTACAAAAAACAGTCAAGTAAAACATTTTGGCACCACACAGCCTAAACGTAGCTCTGCAGTAAGAGACCATAAGAGATCTCCAGCAAACCACAACACACAGTGTTACCAGCAATGCATTCTGAAGAGGAAGGGGCTAATCAAGAAAACAGATGATATCTGAACACTATGCTCCCTAATCATACAAGCCCCCTGCCAGAAATGACATTAAATTCAACGCATTTTATTTTCCACTGAAAGATGTTTTTTCTTCCCCAAAGAAGCCTTCTGGTCAAAGTATAAGTAGAGGTGATCCATCATCAATCTTTTCAGCTGAGAATACAGTAAGTGCTTGTTGAACAGCTACCACACTGCAACTGTGCCATATGTTTCCATAATGGAGGAACAAGCAACAACAGCGCTGATGCTACACATGTGCACAAGAACAGCTGACTTTGCAGCTTCCATTTCTCAGGTTAAGTTTTCCTTCTTTTTCCACAAACAACGAGTAAAAGACAAAAAACTTCCTATCAACTTTCAGAAGGGAATAGACCGAAGAATACCACAGTTATGATTGATGATTGTCTTTTCCGGATCCTTTGTGGAACAATGACATTTAACTGATTTGGAAAGCTGCACATTAATGTAACAATGACATTAAATGTTGCAAAGAATAACCAATGCACACATTGTTTTAAGTACTGTGCACTGTATATTTAGATGCTGTTGAAAACTTGGAGAGTGACAAATGTTAATTTAAAGAAAACCACATTACTATGTTAGAGAGGTAATACAGCTTTCACTCACTAAGTCAATACTGTGAGCTTTGGATATTCATTTTAATTTGCTCTTAGGTAATTATTAAATAGCAAATCAAATTGCCATCCCCATTTATACAGTCAAACATGGGTGAGAGCCATGACAGAGCACCCAGTTTAGACAACATGGTTAATCTTCACAGTAGAAAATGCAATTATTTTCAGGCCCAAAGCATAAGAGTACTGAAAAGTGATTGAAAGTGGCTGAAACAATGCTGTTAAAAAAAACAAAACAAAACTGGAACCCAAAATAGTAAAGTGTGCATAATAGTACTGCCAACTCTAAATAGCCCGAGTAGTAAATTATCTTAAGTACTCCTATGTTTACATAATAGGCATCCTCTCCTAAAGTTCTCAAGATAACCATTATCTTCTTATAATAATACATGGCTAGTTTCTAGGTATTAAAATCATCACATTTAAAATCTCAGGGAAAAAAATTCCATGTAATCTATGCATATCTTAAAGGAAGATAGTTATTTTTTAATAAGCATTTTTTTTATTTACAGTAAATGAACTTTCTAAACCAAACATCATGTTTTTAAAACAATAATCTGCTTGCCGGAAGTTCAGAGATACATGTTCAACTTGCTTATACAATGACAGCACTAGAAAGCAGGGCTAGCCTTCCAAACCGTAAAATTATTATCCTTTGCATTGCAAAAGAATTAAACAAAGTATTTTTTTGATTCTTAGTGGTAAAGCTACAGTTTACCCATAGAAAAGCAGCAGGGAAACTAGATGTTGATGCCAACAGTTGATGTCACTTTAATAATGCAGTTACAATTGTAAATTTTTTAAAAGACATACCAATATGCCTCAAAAAGTACAGGTCCTAGTGGATGAAGTATAATAAGGAAGATGCAGATATGAGGTAGAGTTAATTCACATTCACTGACTGCTTAGAGCAAGATTTTATTTTTATTCCCTGCAAGTATGTTCCTTACAGTAACTTCTACAAAAAAGGGCTCTAACCAGGAGCACTATCCCAACATTCTGTCCTGCTAAAGAACTCTTTCAAAACACTTGAGTTTTTTTCAAACTGGTAACAGAAGTTGAAAAAGAGAAGATACTTGAAACAGAACCGCAACCCTGAAACCTTCTGCCTATTCTCACAGCTGATGCATCAGCCCATGACAAACAAACATTGCCACAAAATCCGAACAGTTCCAAAGTATGACGTACAATCACTTCTACACAGAGAAGTCTGCCTGGTATCCAAGTAGCCAGAACTTTTACATACACCATAAAACCACTGACATAATATATATCTTACAGAGCAGCAATATTTGTGGTATTGGCTAATCCTTTGTTGCTGAAAACAAGTAATTGATACAAAGAATCTCATCTGTCAAAGTAGGAAATTACAGAAAGGAAAGAAAGGAACAACAATTAAGAAAGAAAGAAAGAAATGTAAACCAGAACTTATGTAGCTCTGTCCCTAATTTCTAAGGCTGCTTTTTTGTCATCCTTTTGTTGTGACAATAGCTTTGCTTTGTTTCCATTCTCCCTTTCCCTAACAACTTTAGAACAGGGGAGAACTTCAGCTACCTCACTGCAGCAAAAAGATGGTTATTGTGGCTATTACAGTCAAAGAATAAACAAGGATAATGACTGTTATTACAAAATAGGCCTCACAGCCACAATCATACCATGGGTGGCACCCCACCAACTCTGCAGAGTCTACTGCCTCCAGTAGGTATTAATTTTATCAGTGACCCACCATGGAATTAAGTTGTAGGACGCTCTTCAGAAACAGGATTTGAAACAATGGTCAATAGAGCAGGTTTGTATTTCTGGTTTTAATCCAGGCAGAGGAGAAAACAACCTTCCTGTGCTTGCTATCACATAAGACTACGAGACTTCAATTTGTTTGCCCACATGTTAAACTTGCTACAACACAACCTTTTACTATAAGTACCAAACGCTAAAAACTCAAGCAGCAAGCTACAGCATTCTCACGCTGTGACATCATCTTGTCTGGTATACTTTAATATAATTTGGAAATAAAATTTGATTAACTGAGAGCAGCTTAATTGAGGACACTTATCTAGTAAAATGAAAAAGAAAGCACAGTGCCATGTCCAGGCTTTCCAGTGACTGTGAAAGAACAGGCCTTACTATTAGTGACTTGGCTATAGATCAGCCCAGTAAAAGCAATCCACAACTCCAAGCAGGGGGTGTTAAGATTTTCTAGTGACCACGAATATACAAATTGACAAGGGGGCAACCTTATCATACAGGTTTAGAAGTGGCCCAACATGGAGAAATTAAGCAGTTCATTTCCCGTGGGGTTTCAGCAGCAAGGAACCAGATTCCTGGTTTTCAAGCCAAAAACCTTCCTTCTACTGAAGAAAGCCTGATTCCAAGTATAAATGTACTTGTAGTTCTCACTACAAGATGCACACTGTTTACAGCATCCTGATGATTAACAGGGAAATGTCAACATCTTCATGCTTAAAAACCATTTATATCAAGGCTGTTTTTTTAGATTTATAATCATCATCAGAAATTGTGGTGGAAACATAGATGCTATTCTTGGAGCATCAAAAAGCCTATAAAGGCTCAATCAAATACTTTGAAATTACCACTTGTGAAGACACATAACATGAAATTATCTCCATCATATCAGCATAAGTAGTTATGAACTTTAAGAAACGTGAAACATCTGCATTTTACCAGAGCCACAGGGAAAGCAAATAGTTGCACTAATTCATGGAGAATCACCAAGTTAAAAACTTCCAACTCTCTTGCCACACAGACCCAAGGCTCACAAGTAGAAATCATCACTCCTCAGCAGTTTCAAGAGGAAGGTCTCAAGTATCCAAAAGAGAGTGCCTGTTTCTCCTGAAGTTATCCGTGTTACAATCAAACTGTTCCAATGACTGGTAAACTCCCCTAGGTAATCTATCATCATACAAGCTGTCATTTTGTATAATACTAAACACAATGATGCAGAGAACTGTAAAAGCTAAAAAACCTCAGTCCTTCCACTTCCTGGAAAATGAGTTTCAGTACTGTGTACTTCTAGTTTCAAAATTAAGAGCCTAAGTACTCAGAAATCATTAAAATGCAGAACACACACTTAAAAGTTAGGCGTGCCCTACTAATCTGTTTACTAAACTGCCAAGAGTGACATCTCCCAGTCCCCACGCACATTCCTAAAAGCACAAATGTATCAATGTTGCCATCATAAGCATGTCTCACAGGACAATTAGCTTAACTGAAGTTTCATACTTCAGAGGTCTTGTTTGCAGACTAACACGGAATATGTGATTACAAGCCTAAATTAAGCAGCTTTCTGTTAGGACAGCTCTTCAAGTTTGAGTCATTTTAAAGGATCTGAAAATAACAATAGCCCAAGGCAAACACACACATTTGTTTTCCCTCCACAAACCAAGATTTAAAAAAACACAGCCAGGGGCCATAGGAAAAAAAATAAATAAATACAAATGGTGCTTAAATAACCTAAAACGTAAGTCCCCTTACTTCTCAGGGCACAAACAGCAGAATAGTCAGAGATGCAGGAAGACACTCTTTCCCCACACACACGTACCTATTTAAACATCCCCATTTTTTTCCACTGTGTATACAGACGAAGGCAGACACTCACCACTTTATCCATAAGCTTCCAGGTCTTCTCCACAGTCCTACGGTCGGCAGCTGCCTGCTTGGGGGGACCCACAGCATCGTGAATGGCATCGATGAAGCCCAGGATCCGTCCCTTGCGCGGGTTCCGCCCGTTGAGGGAATTGGCCATCTGGGAGCCAAGCTGCCCGCAAGGACAGAGAAAGACAGGCTCACAAGGTGTTCCCAAAACATCTTGTCACAAAACTCGCCGCAGCCAGCGAGGTAACACTTCCTCCACAGGCAGGAAAGGGCAAGACCAAGGCACGGTTAGTAATCAAGTTTTAACTTTTCAGGAGAAGCTGCGTAAACCCACCTGGCCCGAGTTTACACTGGCAGAAGCCATCCCGGATTTATTGTCAACACCAACACCAAGAGGCGGGAGGGGGAACCCGCAACCCGACAGCAGCAGGGCCCGACAGCGGCTGCCTCAGGGCCCCGGCCCAGCCCCACGCAGCTCCCCCCCTGCCCCCGCCGGCCCCACCGCACGCACC